>JBBPDA010137094.1:0-21985 GCA_037974385.1 Arnoldichthys spilopterus
GAGAGAGCGCATCATGTGGAAAGGAAGGGAAAGAGAAAGAGAGAACATGTGGAGAGAGAGAGAGAGAGAGAGAGAGCGCATCATGTGGAAAGGAAGGGAAAGAGAAAGAGAGAACATGTGGAGAGAGAGAGAGAGAGAGAGAGAGCATCATGTGGAAAGGAAGGGAAAGAGAAAGGGAGAACATGTGGAGAGAGAGGTGCTTTCCAAACTGTATTTATTTTCTTGCCTGTGGTCTGGAGTCATCGCTGCCAAATTTGTGTGTGAAAATGTGTGTGTGTGTGTGTGTGTGTGTGTGTGTGTGTGTGTCTGTGCGTTTGTTGAGTTACCATGAGTGTATATGTGGGATGGGGGAGTCATGGTCCAGAAAGACAGACAAAATGTTTACCTCCTCTGCCGTCACCCCTGCCATTCTCACCCCTACCATTCTCATCTACTGTATACTTATTATATACACTAGCCGACTATATGTGATATACATAATATATACGTCTAATTACTGTGTATATGCTATATATGATATATACTATTATAGACTGTATATATGATATACACTTTATGTGACATGGTATATACACTATATATGCTGTATACATATGTATGTTATGTATGCCTATTTATTGTATATATCATATATAGGATACATACACGTATTGACTGTATGCTAACTGCATATGTATGACATGCATTTATTGACTATATGTGATATACATGATATATACACACCAGGATTGTATATTGTGTAAATATACACTCATTGACTTGTGTGAAACCTGCTTTCCGAATATAAAAATACTGCTACTGAATAACTGAAAGTACTAAATCATTCTGGTGAAGCTTATTGTGTTCTTTCTTTAGGGTCAAAGTTGAGAAAATAAGACAAATAAATGTTCATTTATTGTAATGAACAGCACATAAAGATTCTATTCATCACAATTTTTTTGTGATTCATTATGCATATTTAATTATAAAGTAAATGTTATACTTCTACCTGTTTTCCATTGAAAATTGGCCAAAAATGTGACAATAATGTAAGGTTTTCTTGTCCTGTGCAGCACAATAACTTCTCATCAGCCTCACACCCTTGTAAATTGCCTCATCTCTTCCTTACAAACACACGGTTCAGGTTCAGAATCTGCCGTTTTATTTCGCCGTTGTGAGTAACAGTGCTACCACTTTGTTAGTGCCTGTGTTAACTGCCACAGCTGCACTTTAAACATGAGTCTGCTTCTGTGTGTGTGTGTGTGTGTGTGTGTGTGTGTGTGCGTGTGTGTGTATTAGGTATCAGTACTACCTGCAGGTGAAGAAGGAGGTTCTTGATGGGCGTCTTCAATGCAGCATGGAACAGGGCATTCGACTTGCAGGCCTCGCCGTTCAGGGTAAGTGCTTTTGTGTGCAAATCTAAACGAATCACGATTCAGTTCCATTTCCTTAGGAATCGATTCTGTGCAGTTTGAAATCACCAGTCAGTAATAAGCATTGTAATAGCAACAAGTGCATTCAGAATGTGTACACAAGGTTGCTCACTACTGCAGTGAAGCCTACTACTTAATAAAGTGTGTGTGTGTGTGTGTGTGTGTGTGTGGGTGTGCGTGTGTGCGCTCTTGCTTTTCTGCATGTGTATGTTCTCGCTGCATGCTGGTAGTCCTAATAAGGCAGTGTATTCGGAGCAGACAGAGCACAGCAGTTATCCACTTCAACCACTATCAGCACACACACACACACACATACACACACACGCACACACCGCCACCAGCATTCAAGTTGGGCCAACGGCTCAGGGGAATGTAAATAAGATAGAGAGAGAGAGAGAGAGAGAGAGAGAGAAGGTACACAGATAGAGAGAAAAACAGAAGAGCAACAAGACAGAAAACAGCAAAAAGAGAGCTAGAGAGCAAAAACGGAAATAAAGAAAGCGTGAGAGAGAAAGGGAGAAGAAGAAATCGAGAAAGAGAGAAGAATAAACAGATGAAGAAGAAGAGAGAACAATTCGAGACAAGGAGCAAGGAAGAGAGAGAGAGAGAGAGACTGGTCTAAAAGTGCAATATTACATGCTTACTGTCTATAAACTTGGTGTTCATGACTTGATTTAACCTGTAGAGGGCAGCAGTTCACCTATAAGGTAGTAACTGTGTTTCACAAACAAAAAACAACAGTTATGTTAGGCTGAAAGCTCAAAAAGAAGTAAGATGTAAGAGTTTTTTTCAACAGAGAACAAAGAACAACACAGATCACACAACATAGTGTATGTACAATGTTCTATTTAACCAGCTATAAAGAAAACGACTCCATGGTGATTCTGCAGCAGCCATGTGGTCAGTAAACAGGAGCTTTCTCTCCACACTGGTGTTCAAGCCAAACGATTCCAACTTCTGCAGACAGTCAGTTCACACTGTGAGGGAACAGCACTAAAGCAGCCCATGCTCCATCACTAATGCTGCACACTGGACCTATCTCAGCTGCATCAGATCTTTACGGTAGCAGCTACTTCCAAAAACAACGAACCCACCAGTAGCTCGTCCTGTCACAGTGCTACATTAGCTTCATTCGGGGATGCCGTGGCCTAAAAGTTAGAGAAGTGGGCTTTTAACCGAAGGTTTACGGGTGCATTCTCACAACCAGCAGGAACTTCCATGGCTGAAGGGCCCCTGAGCAAGGCACCCAACTCTCAAATGCCCCCAGGTGCTGTGATGCCATGACTGCTCACTGCATCAGGTGGATAAATGCAGGCACTAGATTTTTTCATTCTTTATTCACACCGCTTATCGATTACGGGTCACAGGGGAGCTGGAGCCAACCCAGCTCACTATGGGAACACTCAGAACACGGGGTCAACCCATTGCGGGGCAACTCTCCTTAGGATTAATAAAGGATAAATAAATGTTAAAGATCTTCATTTGCAAGTAACATGTGCGTGAATAATCAAAATCAAAATCATCCTGTTTATTTTTTTTCAGCCCTTATAATGAGTATATTACAATGACTTTGAACCTCGCTCAGCCAATCAAATTTTAGAATTGAGCCTGTCTGTTATAATTTGTATTTGTCACGTTTCCTTATTGTCAAGATTAAAAAGCAGGAAATTGAGAAAAAAATATGTAGATTGTTTACACCTCATCCTTTCCAACCTCTGTCTCTCTCTAGCGGACTTTGGAGATTTCACTCAGTATCTGTCTCAGGACTTCCTCAGGGAATATGTGCTGTTTCCTGTGGTAAGTTCATGTTTGTGTGTACGCGTATGTGTGTGTGTGTGAAGATGCAGCCTCAGGATATACGTTCCTTGTGCTGTTATCTCAGCATACCTTTGTGTCAGGTAAACAGAAGCTCATTCCACAGAGGTGTGGGTGGTGGGTAGGGCGTGAAAGTTCTTCTCAAAGAAGTAGTTGAAATGTTCTCAAATTGCTGATATTTGCTGAGCTATTTCTTTAAAGATATTTGATTAGACTGTGCCAACATTCGTTCACCTTGGGCATCCTGTGTGTGTGTGTGTGGTTTTTGTTTATGTGTGTAAAATCCAGTACACCAGTAGTGATGTCTTTTCACACTCTCACGTCACCTGTTTTCTAGAGCTGGCCTCAAGTGGATGAGATGCTGGAGGACTTGACTCAGAAAGTGGCTGAAGAACACAAGAGTCACTAGTAGGCACCACACGTGTTTACGTCTAGCATGGATTAGATCACTATGACTGATTTCTGATCAGCCCTTCAAGTTGCTCTATTTTAAAAGGCCCATATCATTGAAATGTTCTTGGTTTTTCTTTCTTAAAGTCAAATGTAGTATGCAAACAAGTCTAGACCAAGGGGAACCTGTTCCCACATCTGCCATGTCAAATATCAAAGCATGGTTATTGGCATTACGTAGTATGTGTCTGCCATCAGCTGTGGTTGTTGCAAGGTGTTGCAGTGCAAGATTTCACTGGAACGACAATCAGTGCAGTCCATAGATGCAAAATAAGCTGCAAAAACAGCCCTGACGCTATGTCACAGCCATAGACAACTTTATATGTGACCCCCTACTGCCTATAATTGCGAGGTCATAAAGAGTGTTGTTCCCGCAGACAATCTGTGGCGGAGTTGTTGGACTGGCTTAAAAAAGAGCAGCTAAAGTAATTTTTTGTAGATTTTAGGCTGAACTTCACTGCTTGTTCTGTTCATGTTAAAGCCCACCCTGGCACATCACAAGACAGCTATTCAGAGCAGATGGTGTCATATATCTTTCTTAAAAGCATGAGAAAAACAGATTGGTTCTAATGATAAATTTGTTCTTAAGACCACACAAATGTTTGAAGTGGACTTAGACAACTCACTGTGGAACTGTGTGTGTTCCAGTCGGATGCAGCCAGCAGAAGCCGAGTTGCTCTACATCAAAGAGGTGGAGAAACTGGACGGGTTTGGGCAGGAGAGCTTTGCTGCTAAAGTAAGTGCCTACTTGTAGTAGTATATACATACACGTTTCAGCATTAACACATTGTAAGGGGCTTGTGACCAACCTGTGGACTGTTTGGGCTCCAGGACAACTACACCAATGACATCTTCATCGGCGTGTCCTTCATCGGAGTGTTCGTCAAGCACAGGAACGGGAGGTCCATCATGCTGCACCGGTGAGACTGACCTCTGAACTCTTCTTTAACATCTGTCTGTCCGTTCTGTAGCCACTCTCGTGCCACCTGAAAGAAAGGTGGCACCCGACACAATCAAATCAAATGTAAAAAAACTTCAGTCAGTTTATACTTTCAGTAATAACTGTATAAGTACACATCAACAATGCATGCGTTAACCATTGACTTTTAACAGTCACTTTCATAGATGAGTTGCAGTAGGAATGCATGTAATGTGTCTCAACTGCGTTTTTTTCTATAATTACATAAGTGTATCTTGATAGCTGTAACAGGTTATTTTCTCTAATGTTATTAGTTCATACAAATGTAATTACCAATATCCCATTACATATGTATAATTACATAGAAAATATAATTTTCTTGCTATGAATATATACATTTATAATTACATTAGTTTACGCACAGGTGTATTGTGAGTTATTGTGCAACTAAAAAGGGTTAGTTAATATAAAGTGGGGCCCAAACTTTGGCAGTTCTATAGATTTTGCATTTCTAAAGATCAAATATAGCATTAAATATACCTACAAAATATTAAATCAGCAGGATAATGACTATGCTAATCCAGATGAATGAAGTCCCAATGTTGATATAGGTTATTATAAATGCTACTGTATTAATGTCATTGTTTGCGCATGTAAAAAGTTGACCCACAACTCCTATGTTGGTGTATCCCAGCTTAAGGTTACCACAGTAAACCCTCACTTTATAAAGCAATACTTTACCAAATGTACACTTAACCAAGATATTTTCAATTGTCTAGAACACATTTAATGTCCATCCTCTTCTTTCTTTTAGCTGCAAGGCTAATGCAGCTAACAAGCTAGGGATGTACCCACTAGCATGCTGCTAACTACATGCCTAAATCATCACACACTTGCCTCAAACAGCATCAGGTCATAAAGTAATGTCTACTACACTTGCTTACATGTTTTCTGGGTACTGTATGACACTGTTATCTATAAACATGGACAAAAGCACTGAAAATATTTAAGCTCACAGATAGCTGCAGCTACTGTTTTTAGGTATGCGAGGTACATTTGTCTCTTTTCATTGATAACAGTCGTAACCTTCAGCAACATGTTTAAGGCTGCTTAGCTAATCTCAGAATTGGTGGAAGGTCATGCTGATCATAGAGTCTCACGTCCTCTGGTTTCAGGTGGAAGGACATTGGCACCATCGGGCACAACAAGTCGGCCATCACTGTGGAGATAACCAGCAAAGACGACACCATCATGTTCCACACGGTGGGTGTTTAGACTGCACACTTGCCAAGGTTATCCCACGGGAAAGGCCGTACTGCGGCACTGTCTGATCCTGACAAACAAGCCTGGTGAAAAACAGCGATCTGCACATAACAGTTTAGCACTGCAACAGAACACAGCTGCTGACAATGATTCAGGGGCTCCCGAGTGGCACAATTATCTAAGCCTCTGTCCATAATCGTGACACCACGAGTTCAGTGGTGATTCAGCCATCCATGGCCGGGAGAGAGCCCAACTGTCTTTGTAATCTCTGGATGACCCTCCCTCTCCCCCCATCAGTCAGCACAGTGCTAGAATGGGTATCTGTTAGACGACGTAACAATACACACTCCTACAAGAACTCTTGTCTACTGATGTTGGTTTAGCGCCAGTTGGGAAAGATGCTGTGGCTGATTCGGACAAAGCATGTGCTTGCCTTCACCCTCCCTGTGTTTGTGGAATTCGAGCTGATGGGTCGAATTGGAGACAGCTAAATTGGAAAGAGAATTATCAAAAGCATTGCAAAGTTCAGTAAATTTTCACCTTGACCATGATTGCTAGTTGTTGCATTAAAACCTTCCCAACCAGTGGCAATGGCTTTTATAATGACGTTGATTATTTTATATTTTATGATTACTTATATCTTTTTTTTCTAAAGACTACTACATACAAAACGCATGTTTATAAATAAGAGTGTAAATATAAAGTGAATATATGCAGTGGAATACATTAAATGTTAAAAACAACAGCATCCATAGCGATATTGCAGTAATGCATTGCAATGAACCAAAATACATTCAATAAACAAGCCCTTTTTGCAAGAAAACACTTGCCATTTGTTTTCCTAGTTAAGGCTGTTATTTTAAAGCCATTCTTGGTTTTGTCTTTGCCATCAGGAGGAGATTGAGATGGCCAAATATATCGCACGCCTCTTCACTGCCAGACACAAGTTCTACAAACAAAACAAAATCTGTGCAGAGTGAGTCTACTTCAACCACTTTACTCTTAACTGCTCTCTCTTTCTCTCTGCCTCTCTCACACACTCTCACACACACACACACACTCAACCACAGCATTGGATTTGTGACATTTTTCTTTGTTCATCTATCTTGTGTTTATAAATGCAAACACTCTGTAAACAAGGCTGCCCCTGATGGTTAAATACTGGAACTGCATGTAACATTGGTCTTGTGTTGTGTTTCCTGCAGGCAGACCCACTCTCCGGTAACCATAAGGAGAAGACCTACCTGGAACAGGCTGGTATGACTCCTTCAGCAGAACACCCACATGTTATTGTAGTATTCTTGTCCTGCCTATTTTGCACAGCACACCACTGACACGTCTCCTCCCTCTCCTGGCTTTACATTTAGCCTCTAGGCGCACCATTGTTCCCTCTTGGAGCACAGCACACAATGTAGTACAGTTTCCCTGGTCATTTTTAGCAGCTGACCATTCAAAGCCTAGCATTATTGAGTGGCCCTTTGGAATTTCCGTGTCCACCCCAAACTTGGCACATAAGACGGCCTTTTATGACTTATCTGAGGCCTGCGTCTCAATCCCAAATCTATTTATTTAGTGATTTAGTTAGTTTGCAAAGGACCAGTTCAGTAAAAGTGATAATTTTCTATAGTAAAAGGAAATAACCACCAATGCCATATATGCAGTTGTCATCATGCTAACTGGTGACTAGCTTCCGTTGATTTTTACATTAAAGGGCATTTCCCACCCAAACTTCATTTTATATAGGAGCCCTGGTGTACTAGATGAGATACAGCTAACGATATGCACTTAATGATAATTACTTATGAGGACTTGCTCCAATATTTTTTTTTCCAATGGCAATAATGATGCTGACCTCTTGAATATTGTCTGCCACCATTAACAATAACAATATACTAAAAATATAATCAAATCTCTTTACATATACGCATTACAGCAACTGCTTACAAACGCTGATTATCAAATTCACAATGTGAAAAATGTAGGGCAGGGGTTCTGGGCCTGAAGAACTGGTGTCCAGCTGCCCGAACACACATTTACAATTACCGCAGACTCTCTGGATACATGTACGGGTAAGAGAAAACCTGTCCCTAACACCAGTAAACCTAGACCTACATTAAGAGCTGCTAGTCATCCAAGTTTCTGCCAGAGCTGAAAATCATCCTTACACAGAAAAGGCACATTATGTTAGTTATGTTAAGAGTTTGAGACATGAAGTTTTTGCCCTAAGTGTGCTTTGAAGAGGTGGGCTGTCGTTTGAAGACAGCAGGGGCTCTGCAGTTCAGAGTCAGGAAAGTTTGTCCCACCAATTAGGGGCCAAAGCTGAAAATAGTCTTGATGTCTGTCTTTGGGTCTGGGGAGGGGGGTGTCAGTCTGGCTGAGCATGGTGCTCTAAAAGGGCGAGCTGTGACCGAGGGTTTATAATTGATCATCCTGGACCTTTTTTGACTTTGTGGGCAAGAATTACAGTTTTAAATCTGATGCGGGCACCACAGGAAGCTAGTAAAGAGCTCACAGCAGTGGAATGGTGTGGGAATTTCGGTGTATAGAAGAGCAGACGTGCTGCTGCAATCTAATTTAGTTGAGGTCTTGTGGCTTTCAGAGGGAGGCCAGCCAGGAGCGATTTGCAGTGGTCCAGTCTTGAGGTGACATGTGACTGGTTGAGTACCTGGGTTGTGTCAGTGGTGAGGAATGGACAGATGTTAATGAGGACATGCCTGCATGTTATTAGTGAGAGATGAAAATCGTCTCTAGATTTTGTGCTTCTTTTGTGGGAGGGATGACTGCAGTAATCCAGCTGAGATCTGAGAGTCGTTGGGAGCAAAAGAGAGGATGAGTTGAGTGTCGTCAGCATAACAGTGGTAGAAGAAACAGTGTGAGGATATAATATCACCAAGAGTGTAAGTGTATAAAGAAAAGAGTATGGAGGCCAGCACAGAGCCCTAGGAAACACCAGTGGAGAAAGCTTGAGGTGCCGACATTGAGTTTTTTCATGACATCTAATAACTGTGACCCTCCAGGTAAGACACAGTTCATTTCCAGACAGAACCAGTGATTCCAAGGTTAATGAGGGAAGCCAGGAGGATCTGATCATCTGATGGTTGAGTGTAACTACCAAACACACCTGGTTTAACTCAGCTGTTAATTGCTAGGTTTCATGAGATTTCAAGGAGGGGAACTACTAAACTGTGCTGGGCACTGGCCCTTCAGGACCGGAATTGGGTACCCCCTGGAAGGGAAAAGACAAAAAGCCTGAGATCAGTGGCTCTTTGCAGTCCATTGAGTTTTCCTGAAGGAACTTTGGTAATGCTCTACATAATGCACCCTCTTATTCCCTCCCTGTGTATCCAACAATGCGGCTAAAACAGGCACAATGGCCCTCAGTGCACAACGGCAGCCACAGATCCGCGCCGGGCTGCCCATATCCGCTGGGGACACTTTAACATTTAGTGTGTGGGTGGGAATGTAGTGCTTTCAAAATGTGTGTTCAGAAAGAGTTGAATAAACAGATGAATACATGATAAAAGTTATTCAATAAATCCATGGTTTATGGTCTTTTGTAACTCGCAGCTCTACCACAGAAGCTGCATGAATAAAGGGATATAGCAGTAAATCAGGGTGCCCGAATCCAGTCTTGGAAGACTGGTGGCCAGCAGAGTTTGGTGATTTGCCTGCTCAAACACACCTGGTTCAACTCCCCTGTTAACTGTCAGGTTAAGTGGGTGTGTTTGAGGAGGGAAGATACCAAACTATGGTGAACACCAGACCACCATGACTGGATCTGGGCACCCCTAGAATTTGTGTTCGTTTGTTTTGCTTTGTTTTCTTTTTTTAATTTAATTGGTTCTTTACATACAGTGCATAGTTAATCATCTGGGGGTCCATGAGAACTTCAGCTGCAGTTATCAGACTGATCCTCAGAGACCCCCATATGGTTACCTATGTGTTGTTGGATGCCCCAATGCTTGTTGGATGCTCCATGGAACGTCCCATGATGCTAATGCTACATTGTGGAAGTGTGTGTCAAGCAGGCCTCAAGGCTGGATTATTGTGTTTTGCACTGTGTGTCGACCATTTTTCTCAACATCCCCTGCTAACTCTTCCTTTCTTCTCCCCATATTTCTCTTTCGTCCCTCAGCCCAGACCGCAGTCCTGCATCCTGCACTCTCAGTACGATCATTATCAGGACACACAGAGCTCGCAAGGTAATCACACCCACACAGTAAATGTTAAATGTGGCCAGGACAGAGGTCCCTACGTGTGTCTTCCTGGATGTTCCTCTGAAACACACTTACTGTCACTTCTGAAAACGCTTCTTGTTGGCGTCAAACCTCTTAATGTCATAGCTCATTCTTTGGCCCTGAGGCACATGGTGGAGCTAAACGTTATGTATTCTGGGTTTTCTCACGGAGTCATCCTGGTATTCTGTTGTAACACTTGAATGCATGAGTGTAACACCAGCAGTTGTTCCTCTGATAAATTACTGACACATTTACAAGAGCGGTTCACTCCATATTCACATTCACATTCCTGGCACCCCTAACATTTTGTTGTCGTGATCCATGGCCACACTGGTTGCTCTGAGTGAAAGTGGGCAGTTTGTGGGTGCAGGCCATACATGGAGCCTGTATTTTACTGTAAATTTGGAAGACGTTGTGTAGGTCAGTATTCCCATCATATCCTATAAAGGAATGTTACCAGTTTTTCACTATACACACACACACACACACACAACCAAAACAGCAACATTCAACCCACTTTCAGGTGCAGTGAATAACAACACAAACATGATCATTCTTTTAATTATTTTAGGTGTTTGACACTCTTCGTTGGCCTTGTAATGGAGTCAAGCACAAATACACAGGAGAGCTCGTCCTCAATTACTCAGACGTGACCTGAGAAACATTACTGTAATCATCAGGATTAATGGGTTGAAAGTAATGACTTTAAGCAGCTGTAGCACCCCCCCCCCCCACACACACACACACACACATTGTGGTCACTGAGTCACAGCAGAGGTTTTCTTGTAGCTGGTTGAGGCTCATATGAGTCATGTACGTCTCAGTTTTTAGTGGATCTACACTGTGTTCCCTTACATAACCCCCAACACAAACACACACACACACATTTTCTTACACCTCTTCAGCTCTATAATTATTTTGTTTTTGAACCGTCTGTTGCCGAAGGCACTTGCACACACACACACACACACACACAGCTTACTTGATAAGGGGAGCACAGTTTAACAGACATTTTAATGAGGTTTGAAGTTAACTGAAAGGCAATATCTGAAGTTGTGTGTGTGTGTGTGCCAAAGTCCTTCACTGGTTTAATGTGGTTTGCACAACTGCATGAGTGCCTTTAATTTGACGTGTGACTTCATTAATTCCTGTTCTTAAAGAGACATAAGATTGCATTTGCACTGTAATTCACCCATCAGTTTTACATCTTTAAGAGCATCCATTAATGATGTCTGGCTCATCTGAAGACCTTTGATGAGTATGTGTGTGGCCTACATCATTGAAAAGCTTTTTTTTAATAAGCTTGATGTGGGCTAATGGGGAAGAGGCTAGACAATGGCTTTTCAGTCACAAATACCATTCAATACCGGGCTTGTTGGGAACAGAACCACACCAGCGCCCCCACATCACACACACACAAACACATACAATCAAGTTTCTCCTGTTTGCACAGTTGCATAACAAACCACCATAAACATTTTCCTTTCATTTTGTTGTTTAATGGTGGTTGGCAAACAGTAAGGTATTAGGTATTCTCTCACACCACACCTCTTCTTCAGAGCCTGCACTGGCTCCCTGTGGCCACTTGCATCAGGTTCAAAACACTGACACTTGCTTTCAAAGCCAAAAATAGAGCTGCGCCTCCTTAACTATCAGCTTTGATCAAGCAATGTGTCACTTCCCTTCATCTCCGAGCATCAACCACTGCTCCCCTTGAGGCTCCAACGCTCAAAAGAAGAGGAAGAGCTACATTTCAGTCCTGGCTCCCCAGTGATGGAATGAACTTCCTCTTTTCATCAGAACTGCTGACATCCCTCACTGTCTTCAAGCGACGACTCAAAACACCTCTTCAAGGAGGATCTTGGCATTTGTTGTTACTGTCTATTTTGCTTATTGTTTACTCTTATATACTGTATTGTCTTTTGGGTTTACACGTTTGGCAGGGTTTGTTAAGGTGTGTAACTTAGCCAGTAGTATTTTAGTAGAATGGCAGCTGTTGACGGGTTTAGCCCTACAGATAGGAGAACAAACATGGACTACAAAGCACTCTTGGTCGTCGCTCTGGATAAGAGCGTCTGCTTAATGCTGTAAATGTAAAAACAAGGAAAATATATTTACAGACAAAATTTTAATTTTGTTTAATGCAATTGCTGTTTAAATATTTAAAATATTGTGACAATTCCCAAGACAAAGTCCTCCAGGGTGAGCTCCTCCCCACCTTTTATTGATCAAATGATGATGCCAAATCTAATCTCAGCACATATATGGAATGACTGAATGGATCAAATTTGAAATTGAGTGAAAGTGACTTTTTGTCATTGTGAACACACTCAAGCACCACAACGAAATGTGAACCCTGTATTTAACACATGCACATGTGAAGCAGCGGGCAGCTAACAACAGCACCCGGGGAGCAGTGTAGCAGGATGATACTTTGCTCAAGGTTACCTCAGTGGTGCCCTGGCCGGGACTTGAAACTGCAACATTTAGTTCACAAGGGCAATGTCCTCACCACTAGGCCACCACTGCCCATAATCTGAATTACTGCATTCCTGCAATTTTTGGGTGCAGTACATTTGACTTTGAGAGGAATATATATAAACATATGTTTTTTTATTCTTTAAAGGTGAAGTTTGACCTTTGGACAGTGGTCACCACTCCTCCTCCTGGAGATCTGTATTCCTGCTATGTTTAGTTTCAGCCATCTAACATGCTGCCCCCTTCCCCTTACTTAATTCCAGAGCAGGTGTTGCAGTTTATGGCTGGAACCAGACTCCACAGAAAGGCAGATCTCTAGAGTTGATGACTATTGCCTTTGGGGTAAACACCCCCCCCCCCCCAAGTCATGGGGCAAAAGCCTCTCTTTACAGTACCTCCCCAAAAATATTACTTGACAAAATTTTCAACAAAGGTTATTGTAGCCTCACCATTTCTTTGTCTTTGTCCACTATCAGACAGCATCTTCCACGATGACCCCTACTACAAATCTGAGACGAGCCTGGTGGAGTTCGGCTTCCGGAATGGTCCCGTGCCCAATGGCAGCATGTGTAGCAGCCCGAGCGTGAGCTCCCTGAACCGTTCGCAAACATTTGTCCACTCCTCCCCAATGTCGTCCAACCTGAGCATTCCTGGCAGTGAGCTGATGCGTCCCGATTACATTCCTAGCCACAGGCATTCTGCCATCATTGCTCCGTCCTACCGGCCCACTCCAGAGTATGAAGCTGTGATGCGGCAGAAGCGCCGTCTCCTGCCAGCCACGCCCTCTTCTGATTGCCACAGCCAGTCACTGCGTAGCCTCAACATTAGCAATGCCTATGCTTACCGGCAGCCTGAGGCGCTCGTGTACAGCCAACCGGAGATGAGGGAGCGTGGGATGTACCCTGGGCCTTACGGAGGAGGAGGAGGACCTCAGCCTGCATATGGACCACCTACAGGCCCTTCCCCCTCTCACCCTGGATCAGGGTCTGTCCGGCCTGCCGTGGGTCAGCCACCAACAGCTGGAAATGGCATCTCCCACACAGTCAGCACCCCTGAACTTGCGAATACCAAGCAGCAGGCGGTCAATGGCAGAGCCGGTGAGCAGTCTTATGCCGCCCACATGCTGAGAAACCACCTGTCCAAGCCGCCGCCCCCTTACCCAGCCTCCTTCAGGCCGGCCACAAGCACCCCGGACCTGGCCAGCAGCCACCGACAGCGCTGCATGGGAGGTTCCAGCCCAGAGCTGGTAACACGCAAAGTCCAACTCTCTGTCAAGACCTTCCAGCCGGACAGTTCGGCCGTGGTGGACCTGCAGTCGTTGCAGGAGGTCAGCGAGCCGCTGACTGCGGCCAAGCGCCGTGCCGCGTTGGCCAAACGGCACAGCATGGAAGTTGTTGGAGGCATGCGGGCCATGGAGGCGTTAGTCATGAAGGGCGCGAATATTGTCCTACCTCGCAGAAACACACTAAGAGAGCAAGCCACACCCCCACAGCCTCAAGCTCCACCTCCTCCGCCGCCGCCACAGCTGTCCGAAGTGACCACACAGAAATCTGAGCACCAGGCCCAGCCGCCGTCATACCAGCACCAGAAAACGCTCTCCAACGTCACCATGCTAATCCACAGCAGCGAGAGCGAGGAAGATGAGGAGGAGGAAGACGCTCCTGAGCTGGATGTTCAGATTCCAGGGCTGAATGAAGACATCAGTGCTCAGCTGCAGGCAGCTCTGGCCAATATCCCGAACAAACCACCACCTGAGTACCCGGGCCCACGCACAAATGGCAGCAACATCGCCCTCAGACATCGAAATCAGGTGCGTGCTTCACTGCAGTGAGACTAATGAAGAGTTAATAAAATGTGTGTTTCATTCTCTGCTGTTCCACCAACCACCTGATGGAAAATGTGTACATTCCTTATCTATCTATGTTGGTTATACAGCATTATACCTGTTTTTTAATGCCAGATGGCTGCTACTACTCTGTTTAGCTATTAATGAGCTACTGTCTGTTGCTGTAGGACCGTAGCCGCCGCTCTCCAGAAGCAGCCCCTGGTCAGGTGCATGCCGAAGCCCAGGCAGTAGGATCCCGAACTGGACAGAATGTGGCTGGTAGCCCCCAGGTCAGCTTGAGCGGAGCCACTCTGGGACCATCTATTTCCGAGCCCGATCTGACCAGTGTGAAGGAGAGAGTGAGGAAAGAGCCTGTGAAGGAGAGGCCGGTGTCTGAAATGTTCTCCATCGAGGACAGCATTGTGGAGAGAGAGATCGCACAGAGGGTGAGGAAGATTGTGTTTGTGTGGGAAGAGAGTGCTGGGCGTTCAGAGCTTTAGCGCATAGCTTCTTAATGTTAACAACACAGTGTTTTTGCTGGATAAAGAAGCTTGGTGTGGGTGACATGTGGGGGGCGGGGGTAGTGACTTGTAGACCGGAGAAGGCTTTATTTTCTCAGCTTATTTTATTGCCATAGTGGCAAAGACTTTTGTGGGGCGGGACACCACAGAGAAGTGTTGCCAATGGAATAACACTTTGACAACTTTACAGGCGGTTTTCTCATATACTGTGAGGTAAATGCACATTTCAGAAGGCGGGGTGTCCCCAAACCGTTGATGGGTAAAATATTTTAAGTAATTACAGATATTAGTTAGATATTAGTATGTAATTACGTTACACACAGTCTATTTAACATCTTGTCTGTGTGGCTGATGTGTGGTGTTAGTCATGTGCCAAACGCAAACAGTTGCTAATTGTTATTAATCTGGGTTTTTTAAATGTAAGGTAACATTAGGTCTCATGTGTCGGACTGTAATCTGGATGAAATGCAGGGATTACGTGCAGAATGTGCTGAAGTCTAACCCATTAAGACTCAAATGTAAATGTGACACTGCAAGATAGCACAGGCCTTAAATTAGCTCAGAGCAAGCCTGGTAACTTAATGCTGGGTTTGTATGTGTGCGCGTGTGTCTTGTTGTGTTCAGTCATGTTTTTTTTTTTTTTTTAACAGTAATGATCAGTTCTCAGTTATTACATAATTTAATGTCATTTTATTACAATTCTACACTAGATGGTAGTTTTTATTACATTTTCATTCCAAATATTATTTTTATAATAATTTTATTCCAGATATGCATGTAATTATAACTCCACTCCATATATTAATTTTTTATATTATTAGAATGTTGTTCCAGATATTTGTTTTATAAGAATTCCATTCTAGATATTAGTATTTTTTCAATTTTATTTCAGATATAAATGTTATTTTAACTTCACTACATATATGAATTTTATTTAAATTCCATTCCAGATGTAAATGCTATTACAATTTTTATCCAGAAATTAATTTTTTGAATTAGAACTTTATTTTAGATGCTAATTTTATTAGCGGTCTATTGCTTAAACTGATTTTATTCATGTTATTGAAACATTATTCTTTTTCCCAATATTTTGTGGCCAATTTAGTCACTTCCAGTTCTATCCATTTGCTAGGAGTCACCCATCACCCGATACCGCGAAAAATAGCCGGGTGGAAGCAAGCATGTGCTCCCTCCAAGTCTCATGGAGCTCCAACATCTTTTTGAGCTGCTATTACCAATGGCAACATCACTGTGCTCTCTTAACTTTACTGAAACTTCAATCTGGATTTAAATTTTTTGTAGAAATTGATCCATATGTTCTACAGCTTTCCTAGTCATTTTACAATCACCTAAAATGTTTAACAATAAACGTGTGCTGTGTAACACAGTGACATAGTTAAGACAGTAGGAATGTTAAATATGTGTAATTACTAGGACTTGAGGTTAAACACGAAGGTTTAAATGCTGCTAAAAGCCTTAAAAAAATGCAAAAAAAGCGCAAGTGCCATCAAAGAGTCCTGAATACAACTCCTTTATTACTTACTAACACTGCACACAGTAACTTGCGGGATCTGAGCAATCTGCCATTTCATCCCTACATTCACGGCAAGCTGAAAATGCTACTCAGGCCCCTAGAATAGCAACGTTTATCTCTGTTAAAAGTCTCTAAATAACGTTTATCTAGGTCATAATGGGAATAAATACAGCTGTTAGGGTTTTCTACCATTTCTATAACCTTTCTATAGGATTAGACCCTATGTGCCAGCCTTTACTCCCCACATGCATCAGTGAGCCTTGGGTGCCCATGACCCTGTTGCTGATTCACCAGTTATTCTTCATTGGATCACTTTTGATAGGTACTACTGTTTCATCTCTCTGACTCATCACAAGAAGGTCATTGTCAAAGTGGCTCAGATCTTTTCACTGGCCTATTTTTCCTGCTTCCAGTATATCAACTTCAAGAACTGACTGTTCACTTGCTGCCTAATATGTCCCACCCCTGGACAGGTGTCATTGTAATGAAATAACAAGATAGTCAGCGTTATTCCCTTTATCTGTCAGTGGTGTTTATGTTATGGCAAATCAGTGTGTGTGTATTATGCGTATGTGTGTATTTACTGTTGCTCTTCTATTGCTTTGAGCCTGCAGTTCATGTTGGGACCTATCTGTTTATTCTGACACTCCCATCACTGGATCCGCTGTCACTGTTCTGTGTGCCCACGCCACACCTATGCATGGCATCTTCTTCATTCATTATTGTGTGGATATATGGGTGTGTCTGTACGTGTGTGTGTGTGTGTGTGTGCACATGTGCGTGTGTGCATGCTCTGGTTAGTGCCTAGCGGTGTTGTTTTGGCAGGTACAACATGGGAGATTAAAATTAGCCGAGATTAAGGACTGTAATCCTACAGACAGCCCTGCAGAAATGGGGTCAGAGTAGAGCGAGAGAGAGAGAGAGAGAGATGCAGAGTCTATTGTTAAATCAGCTCGGAAGGTGTCTCTCCTCATTCTGTAGCCAAACTCAGAAGCACTTGCCTTCTAGAGAGAGAAAGTGAGTGAGAGACCTAAGGGAAGAGAGGCAGAGAGAGAGTACATGAAAGCAGAGCAAGTGTTCGTTTTATTACTTTATAAGCTAGTGTGTGTGTGTCACCGTGGCGTGTGATAATGACGGCTGGTTTCTCCTCTTTCATGAAGACTCTGGAGAGGCAGAAGCTTTCAGCCGACTCGATGAAGAGGCCTCTGATGATGGCTGCCCTGAATGGCCTCTACGTGGCACGCATGCCCGTCCCAGAGAACCCGCACGAGGATGCCTGTGCCAAGGCCAACACGGACGAAAGGGTAAGATGCTACACACGACTCACAACTGAACCACTGTCCGTGTAGAACATGTTCAAATCAAGAAGTACATAAGAGTGGGCTAAAGAAGATGCTAAATCCATTATAATTCACTGTAGCTGTATGCAGTAGGTGATTTGTAGGGGGATGAGGGGAAATGCCTTCCCCCTTTATAGCAAAATGACTAACAAACATCCCCTGTTTAACCTCTTTAATCTGTAGAGTATTATGAGTGACCCTTGGGCCATCCCCCTAGTAAAAAATAACAACGCTAATGGCTGTTGGTGTGGTCCTTCAAGGGAAAATAGTAATTGGCTCACAGGAGCCAATTAGCATTAAGTCACTGACACCATCCTAGCTATTAGCTTTTATTCATGGAGTTCATTAAGTTTACAGTTGGTGTAACTTTATAATGTGCATTTTTAAATAAATTATGTACATTTAAGGATCATAATCATTTGTCATGCAATGCAGTATTTGGTAGTGCACCCTTGGATACCTTGATCTCATCATATTGAGAATTCATGGTTTAGTTTCCTTGTTCTGTCCATCAGTGTTCTCTCAAGCCCAAGAGTCCATTATATATCAAATAACCACTGCAATCTGCTACCAACAAACACTGCTAGTCTAGCCATTAATCTGATGAATATAGGCTGTGGTAGGGGTGTAGAAATACATACATTCATCCTGAACTGTTGCCATATGGATGTTGTGATTATAATAATATGCGGTAATGGTGGCCTAGTGGTTAGGACATTGTCCTTGGGACCTGAAGGGCACAGGTTCAAATCCTGGCCCGGGCACCACTGAGGTAATCTTGACCAAGGTACCGTCCCACTACACTGCTCCCTGGGTGCTGTTGGTAGCTGCCCACTGCTCCAAGTGTGCACGTGTGATGGGTTAAATGCAGAGGTCACATTTCGTTGTGGTGTTTGAGTGTGTTCATAATGACAATTGGAAATCTGGAAACTTTCATCTGTAAGTCATTAAAAACATTGTTTAATGTAGAGTCAGCCACACTATGGTGAGTCCAAATTACACACAGGAGCTAGAAGACCCTTCAGATTAGCTGTGTGGGAACATGTTGAGTTCCCAGTGATGCAATGGTGGATTGGATGTGTATTGTCAGTGTTGTTTACTAGTTGTGGATATCAAACATGCTAACGCATAGTCAATAGCATCAAGCAGGTGTTTTACCAGGTTTCACCCACTCTCCCTCCCTACCAGGACTGCCGACTATTTTCTGTGGAAAGTAACTGAATAACTGAAGTCCCAAGTGTCTTATTTAATGAGGTTGTCAGCAGTTTCATCATCCACCTCTTTAACACTCACTGGCCACAACAGGCTGAATGTATTCCTTGATTTTGACTGATCTGGTAGTCAAGTGGGTCCACATTCTGGTCAGCTCCACCAAAACATTTAGCAACAGATCAGGGCTACAGATCAGGACTGAAGATAGGAAAGGAAGCTTCATTCAGCTATTCAGATGCAGCCACTGGACAGAACGTGCAGAGAGAAGTGTGCTTCTCTCTAATAGGGCACTTTTGGACACTAGTTACTGTGGAAAGTAGCTAACGTTTGTCTGAGATTTTGATAGATTTTTCAGTAGGAGCATTTTCTGAAAAAACAAATGCGACAAAATTGGCAACAAGGGTCCCTGCTAGCAAGGGTGCTCTCCATACTCCAGTTTTTTGGGTTGGGCTTAAGATCTGAATGTTTAAATCTAGTGGAACAAACGGAAACATTCCTTCTAATGCACAAGTCTGGTTTATTTTGTACTTTTATGGTTTTATGAGCTGTCGCTTTTTGCTGTGTATCAGCCCCACATAATAATATGACCCCTGCCACACTGAAAAAAGTGCCTAAATGTGTACATTGGTCCCACTTTAATCTGATATGTTACACCAAACCGATAACTGGCTTTCATTTACTCTCGTTTGGCAGTAATCATGTTAGTGTAATATGTTGCAATAAATAAAAATTTTAAATGTTGCAATTAATAAATTAAAAGGAACCCAGTCCCAGTCATTTGGGGGCAGCGAATGTGGCATCTTTCCCATTGTACCAAAACAACAGGTTAAAAGGGAATGTCACCAAAGTCCACTGTTGGGTTTGTTAGTGTAAAGAGCACCTAGACAAACGTAGGCTAACACTTCATGCAGTTTTGTAGGTCTTTCGTTTTTTTTATATACTGTAGTCGTGTATGACATTAAAATCTAAAATAAAGTAATTATTTGTAAAGTATTCAGTAAGTATGTGAGGGAGTGGATTGTGGATGAAAGAGTGGTTGAGCTTTGTGTTTGGATTGTACAGTATGCCTGTGTCTCTCAGCCACTGAGTGTTTGGTATGTACGGAATGTTTCTGCAGAGAAATGAGTAATCTCCTGTTGGCTAAAATGCCTCAGAAAAACCCTTAAATCCCCCTGAAGACCCTAAACTCACCTAGGAAACATCTAAAATCCTTAAAAATCCCTGTCTGTGTGTCTGCTTTGATTTTCCAATAGATAAATGCACTCTGGACTATAAAGACTTATAAGACAGAAATGTGGGATAAACAGGTTACAGTTTGAAAGTCAACAGGTAACACAGTCAACACAGAAAATCACATTTAAGGGATATATTTGAATGTATTTTTTACTACAGTTTTTTAAATTAAAGTTTAAAAAATGAAAAAACAACAAGTGGATTAGGTGGAAAATGGTTCATTGTAGACTGGCTCCATTTTCTTTACAATGGCGGTGAATGGAACCAGGGGGGATCTACAGCACAAGTATAGCCACTTTATTTACTATCCTAACCCATCAGTGAACCCACACACATCTTCTGAGTGTTGATATGTGATGATAATGGTGGTAAACATATAATTGCTTACTTTATTCTTAAAACTGTCGTGAAACAATGTTTCAAACAGCAGGCAGTGTAATCATATCCGTCTTCAGACGTCTGGTTCCATTCACCACGACTGTAAACAATAAAAAAAGCGTTTTTTAAAGCTAGGCCTGGTCAAACACCAAAACTGCCCCTCTTACTCTTAGATGAAAAACATTTGCTTTTATCACTGAGAGAAATCAAGCTCCACTCCGATCTGAAAAAGTCCACAGACGTTTCTGTCCATTCTTTCAGTGTGATGAGACAACTTCACCCTGTCAGAGGATGTGCAGCTGTTCAACAAGCCATTACTGAGATAAGACACTGGGTGTCTGAGATGTGGAGACCAGGACTTACAGTAGTTTTGAATGTCACTTTCTTCTGGATAGTGTTCATTGGCCCAGTTCTGGCTACAAATAGCCCTGGAAAGTGGACATGACTTGTGTGATGCATCATGTGGATGTATAGTTGGTTTTTAACTCTCTCTCTCTCTCTCTCTCTCTCTCTCTCTCTTTCTCTCTCTTTCTGTCTCTCTCTCTCTCTCTGTCTCTCTCTCTGTGTCCTTCTTTTCCTCTCTCTCTCTCTCTCTCTCTCTCTCTCTCTCTCAGTGCAAGCATCTGGAGATGAGGTTGGAAGAGGAGCGCCTCTTCACTGAGTATGAGCAGGTTCCTAAAAAGCGGGCGGACTGTAACCCCAGCACGGCCCTGATGCCTGAGAACAGCGAGAGGAACCGTTTTCGAGACGTGGTCCCATACGAGGAAAATCGCGTGGAGTTGGTTCCAAACAAGGAGAACAACACAGGCTACATTAACGCCTCCCATATCAAGGTGGGTCCTGGGTTAACACTTACAGCCGAGTCTTTCATTTGTGCAAAATCTATGCACCTTTTCAAACAGCAGTGGATTAGTGCCTCATCCTGGCTTTAAGCTTTTATTCCTGTTTCAATAATAATAGTAATTATTATTCAAAATAATTCTTCTTTTCAGTATGGTGGACAGGCCAGGTACTATATATCTTAAATATGTAAATAATATATAAATATGTTTATTACTGTATGGAGGGATAGATTATTTGTGGTATTATGAACATGCTGCAGGTTTTGCTGAACTGTGGTACAGAGTAATAATAGGTGGGATGGTGCTGCCCTCTAGTGGATGACAAGTATCATCTTTCTTATGTTTCTGTGTGTGTCAAGTCAAGTTTATTTGTATAGCGCTTTTTACAACTGACGTTGTCACTAAGCAGCTTTACAGAAACCGGGTTCGAGCCCCCAAAGAGCAAGCTAAGGGTGACAGAGGCAAGGAAAAACTCCCTAGCAGTAGGAAGAAACCTTGGGAGGAACCAAGGCTCAGAAGGGGGAA
>JBBPDA010137101.1:0-21983 GCA_037974385.1 Arnoldichthys spilopterus
TGTGTGTGTGTGTGTGTGTGTGTGTGTGTGTGTGTGTGTGTGTGTGTGTGTGTGTGTGTGTGTGTGCGTGTGTGTGCCCCCCTGAGAAAGCAAGTCTTGAGAAACATCTCCCGGCTGACGTGTGAAGCAATAACCAGCACACTAGTACAAAGCCATCTTCTGCCTCAAGCAGCTGTTATTGAAAGCTGAAGCGCTGTGAATATGACTCCATCCAGAGCAATAACCATGAGTCTTACTGAACACAACCTTAGCACATCCTTTCAGGCTCATAAAAGCACAATGCATGTTCCTTAACAGCTGTTAAGTGATTTTTGTATGCTGTTTCTCCCTCTTCCAACAAAATGCACACATTTCTGTGTTTTGTTTATCAGCCTGATGGACATGTAATTAGATTTCAACTGTATGCTATTGGCTTGTTCTTTATTGGCCTATTAATACAAATACAAACCATATGGTCTGTCTGCTCTTGTAATGTAAGCAATCAGCTCTCACAGTGTTTTTCGCTCTTTCTCTCTCTATCAAATACGGAGGGCAGTGGTGGGTTAACTTTGCTAGGGTGGTTCAGTACAGAAGGAGGTGTTCTTCTTTGTGGTGTTATCAGAAGAGAACAAATAAAGCAAAATTAGCTTTTAGGAAGAGATCACATTTTACTATTCATGCATTTCATCTAAGCATGCTTCAGTAACTTAAAGAAGGGAAACACCATACATTTATTGTGTGTGTGTGTGTGTGTGTGTGTGTGTGTGTGTGTGTTTGTGTGCACGTTGTTTGTTTATTGAAGCTGTTTTTCTTTTGCTGTGTAAAAGAGGAGCAGTGATGCAGTTTGTTTGCTGAAATGCACATGTTCTTAGAAATTAACATGATGAACGAATGGAGAGAGAGACAGAGATGCCAGGGTGAGTGATCTGTTGCCATATTGAAAGCTGGGTTCAGTCAAAGGTCATCGTCTCTGATTATGTGTCAAAATGTCAATGTAATGAATGGACGTGGGCACACGTACTTGCATGGCCATAAATATTTGTTTCTAAATTTACTCCTATCATGCCTCATCTGAATAAATGATTGTGCCCCGAGCACGTGTGTGATTTTCAAAGATTACATCTATATTTCAATGCTTGCCCTCATGGATGTGGCAATTAATATGAACGTAATCTTTGTAAATCACACACACGCTTGAGCCTTAATTATGTATTCAGATGAGGCACCGGAATAAAGTTTCTTTGTAAATGTGCATGTGCGTTTGTGCACGTGTGGGTGATTGTGTCTTCATTATAATAAATCAGAGCACAGTCAGGATTCCTGCTCCTGGCAGAGCAGTTATTAACCCCTCAACTACCAGACGGCTGTCTTGTTGCAGCAACTCCAGTATAGGGTGGCATCTGATTTTTTACCCTGTCAACCAAGAGAGAACAGGTGCATTAAAAGGAAACTTTATTTCATTTATCTAAATGGACAGTAATGAGTTGTGTCTGTGTGACAACAGACTGACCAAGCTTTAAATATTTATTTTACTATAGCTTCAGCCTTAAAGCACTAAGGAATAAAGTTTCTTAATAAATAATCCAGAATAATAATCCTGAATAAAGCAATAAAACACTTGTGGGACTAATAAAGCTTATCTTATCTTATCTTATCTTATAAAGGGCATATTATAGAGCATTCAGAGTTTAGACTTTAGGTGGAGGTTGCAGTAAATCACTGTGTAGATGGATGAGAGAAAGATAGAGAAATTGATGGCTCAGGTAGAGAAGATCAGTAATTTCTAATGTGTCTGACCTCAGGAAGTGTGTGTGTCTTAATCCAATAATCTAACAGTGTGTCACTCATCTGTCAAGGCCCTGGTATTCTGTCATTCTGAGTGCAATTGATGTGTGAGGATGTGACTAGGAAGAGCAATCACACCCACATCTCAGACAAGAGCAGTCACTGTCAGAGTTCACTCTTCTGTAGAAGATTGAAAGGAGCTAACGCCGTAGAACGAGGTAATCCTGAAAGTGATGGAAGAACAGCGTGATGGGAGAAGAGCAATACACTGTCCTGTGTGAGTGATTGCTGCTCACGCTTCAGTGTGTTCTACCTGTAAAGGTCCCTTCATGTCTTAAAGTTTATTAAGAGCAATTTGGAGAACCCTTGATGTATCATCATTGAAGATGGTCCTGCGTTGCTTTGATCATAATCATCTTTGTCAGATTACGTCAGGACTATATGTTCTATTGCTGCTCAGTACAGTTTGCTTGTTCTGCTCAAATTTGACAATTAACTGATTTGAATCCGGTTCGAACAGAAAAATCACCCACCAGTGCTGGAGACCTGCCCACTACGACTAGAGCTGTGCACCCCTGGACTACAAGAATACTTCAAGCAGCATTTCTGAGTATTAAGGATATTAATGGCAGTCAATTAACAATTGTGGCATTGATCAAGGGGTTTGTTTGTATGTTAAGTGATTTGAAAGTCATGGCACTGACAGAGTATCATGGGGGTCTCATTACATAAATGGGCAAAAGCTGAGTTAACATTTTGTGCATAACAGTATCTGCGTGTGTTTGCGTGTAACTTCACTCGACATTGTCACAGTTCTTTTTTGTCTCATTCTTCTTAAACTGGAGTCATGTTAATGTTATTTTCCATTCATAAATAATTTAAAAGCTAGAAGTGTTGGTCTTTACTCGTTCACTCAATCCTAGAATGATGACCATTCAGAAATATATAGTAATGTGTTTTTGTCTAGAATTGTGTTCATTTCCATGCCTGCATCTCCTATTTTTCATTCACTCAGCAGTAGTGTGAGGTCTGCAGAGAGTCGAAAACAAGGTCATACGGACCTGCAGCTGTTTGTCTGCGCGTGCGTTTTTGTTGGTGAAATGAGTACGAGAATATTAATCTGCACAGCCAAATAGATTTTTTTCCTCATTTCAGATGAAGCCTCATTTTTATCTCCCCCTATTAATTAAAGTGTGTGTGTGTGTGTGTGTGTGTGTCTGTGTGTGTCTGTGTGTGTGTGTGTGTGTGTGAGTGATAGAGAGTGAGAGAGTGAATAGGGTAAGAAAGGGAGCAAGTGCTAATCTTTATTAATTGGAATTTCTGGGCCACTGAGTTGCTGAAGGGCTTGTTATAAAACATTCTCAAAACAGAACAAGACCAGCCATTTTTTCAATAATGAATTAATTAATTCAAGAAAGCTGAGAGAGAGCGAGAGCGAGAGAGAGCGAGCTTATTAACTTTCATTAAGCAGGATAATTCTATGCTAGGATTTTAGAAAGTTAGCTCTCAAAAACTCAATTTAAACATATAATTGTATATTCTTAGCACTGCAGCAGCCTAATTTAGTACATATCTTGGGGCTTTGCCTAACTGAGCTATGCTTTGCTTGTATCTATGATGTTTTACCCTTTCTATTACCATTCCTTTTTCATCAGGGTTTTATTCTTTTTGCTTTTTTTTTTTTTTTACCTTTTTCTAGCTGCAGTAATATCCATGAGATGCTCTTAACTGAACTAATTTGTTTATAAGGATCATGACTCCTTTTTTTTAAAGTTCCATTCACATATTCAATCTAGAGCAATGATGCATTATGTCAATTAATGTTGGAAGAATTTAATTTTACTGTTTACATTCATAACAGTCCTGGATGTAACAAAAAGTTTGGAAAGTACCACTCCGTAAAAAGTTGTCTTTAATGTGTTCAATTTCAGTGTGCTTATTCATTTTATTTGTATATTAAATGAGTCATATGCATTTTTTTCCTGATGTTGCTGGATAGGTTACACACTGCACAAGTTCTTTACATTAATCTTTTTGTTCACCCTGTCATTGCAGTGAAATCACAGAATTGCAGAATGTGACCATTTGTAATATGATTTTAAACTTCAAATAGCTGTGAAAGCTCTGTTCTTCTCAAAAAAGGTTTTCAGACTGTGTTGGTCCCTTTGCATCACTGGGGTGTACCTTCAAGGAAACGTCTTCAGTAGTTAAAGGATAAAAAATGTTTGTGCTAAACTTTATTGCATATTTTGTTTCCACTACATACATCTTGTCTCGGGTTGACATGTCTTACTTATTTTTGTTTTAAAAGGTTATGATAAGGTACTAATCTGACTTTTCTTTATAAAATTCATCTAAGGTATTCAGTCAGATCCACTGAGACTGTCATTGCACCTTTGAAGGGTGTATTTACATTGCTGGTGTCTTGGGAAGCAAAAATATACCTGTAAAAAAACAACAGAGTATTTTTTCTGGTAGTGTAGCATATACCAGTTCTTAAACCAGTCCCTTGCCAGTCCCTGTGGACCACTTTGAGAGCTGCTGCCACCTACTATATATTATTAATACTAACCTTAAAAAGATGAAAATGCATTGAGCCTTCTTTGGAAATTGTGAACACTCACTTGCACTGCTGTCACAAAGATTGACATTTACATTTTTTTTTTTTATTTGGGATTTTTTCATGAGGCATTTTACACATAAAGGTACATATTTGTTACATTGTTTAAATTTGTCCCAGTTATTTTTGGTTTCATATTGCAATTTTGTGAGCACTGTAAAGAACTTTGCATGACACTTTGCATACTGTCATAATTACCTATGGGCTACAAGTGGGCTACATCTCCCACTGATTGGTTTAAAGACTGGCGTTGGTGTATTATCCATTTACTTTTAAATGGAGAAAAATGAATGAACAATATTTTTTTGCCACTATACTATTATTATGGCATCATCTCAGAAAATAAGTTATAAGTTTCTGCATCTTTTCAAGTTCATCGATCTTATAAATTGCCAGTCCAAATTTGTTGAAGCTAGTTTGCTGGTTTTTTTTTGCTTCTGTATTTTCCTGAGTCATTTCCAGCACGTCTTACAATCTTTGCATAGCTATACATTTCTACTCTCAATTGAGCTATATTACCAAAGAAAGAGCTGACTTCATAATTCATTACAAAGTTAGTTCTTCAAGTTTGTAATCTTGCTAAAATTTTAGATTCAACCTTAAACTACTGCAGCAGGCAGAACAAACATAATAGCAGTTCTATTAAAAGAAGACTGCAGTTTTATTGGTTTTAGTCTCTTAAAGACATCGATGGGCTCAGCAGTAGTATTGCTCTGGTTGGCAGCATATCTTTATTTTAGAAGAAAGGGATGTCAAGATGGGCTGAGCATGATGCTCCAAGAGGGAGAGCTACGACTCATCATTAGGTAAGAAGGTGCTGGACCATTTTTGATTTAAATATGATGTCAGCAGCCACATCAGGAATGCAGTAAGGGGTTCACAGTGGTGGAGTGGTGTGTAAGGAGACCAGAGTTGCTGCTACATTCTGAATCAGTGGATTGCAGTAGACTTGTTTTGAGATGACAAGTGACTGAGTTTATTTTTGTGATGTTATAGAGAAGATATCTGTATGTTTGGGAAAGGTTATTAACGTGAAATGAAAATGAGAGATTCTCATCTAAAGTAATAGTTTTTTCCCTTTAGGTATGTCCCAAACCATACACATGTATACTTCACATGCTAAATTACTGCATGCATTTCTAATGGTTGTGCACTATTTTAGCTACTATTGATTGAGGTAGTATGCACCTTCAAAATACATTTCAGTCTGTATTCGATGTTTCCAACTTATTAAGTATATTCAATATATTGCACAACCCTAGTCTGAACCAAACAAGGCCGGTGTGAAAACACCCTTTAATAAAAGAAAATGGACACTCTAAAATACTTATACACATTTGATTGAATGTTTGTGCTGATTATGAATGTGACGGATATTTTAGGAACTTTCTCAAGAACAAATTCAAGAAAGAAATGTTGAAATATATTGGTGAATGAGGCCTATTGAATTGCAAGCTTACATATACTTTTAACAATTGCATGTACAAACAGCTTCAGAAGAAACATGATTAGTAGTGATTAGTCACATTTCATTTAAACTCTTTATGCACATCCAAGATGAAATACACTTCTATATACACCCCAACCTTCTATCCATGAGTAATATCTTGTTTTAGTATGCATTGAGATATCTATACTGAATTTGTAGTTTTAATCATATGATGATAATGGAGAGCAGTGATGGAAATAAAGTGGTGAGGGAGGATCTAAAATTGACTTGTGGATGCTCCTTTCTGATGAAAGAAGGGGGCTTCCGTAAAAGTTAAGTAGAGGTACGTGAGGCTAGTTTGCATATCCTGCGACATTTAAACTAAATCAGCAAAGCAGCAAAATGTTACTTATTTTCATATGATTTAATAAGATGACCTAAATGTACTGTTTACATTGGATAAATGGATGTATTTACATGGCATCTGCTTGTAGTAGCACAATCCAGTGTGTATAAGTGGAGTGTCTAAAAATATTCATAGAAGAAAGAGGGGTTTCAGGTCATATTATACTTATCCAAGATATATATTGCATCTCAGTTTTTTTTGTTTTTTTTTAAGGTTGGTTTGTTTGTTTTTTGCAGTAGTCAAAGGTCAAGGCTCTTGTTGAAATAGATACCCATTTTCTGATTGTAGTTTAAGAGGCTGTGGTAAGTGGTACTGGTGTACAACGCCTGTGGTAAACGATAAGGCAATATGAGTTCAATAAATCATAACAGAGCTTTAAATGCAAGGAGGAACAGAATGAAAGAAATGTAAAGGTCAGTGCTCATGATATTTATCCAGTCAGAATATTAACCTTTGTGCTAGGTTTTATTGAGATTTAATGCTTTAAGCATTGCTTTGGGCCATAGTTTGCTTTTCTTTTCTGTCTACTTTCGTTTCTCGATAATGACATTGCACACCACACATCCTTTAGATCTATAGTGATGAGTTGTCTTCTCACAGTGGAAAAAATAGACAACCCTTTTTTTTTTTTTAGATATGAAGCTTGATCTGAATAAATACAAATGTCAGTGATACAGTAAGTAATGTAAAGTTAAGTAAAGTTTTTTTTCTATGTGTTTGACTATTTATGTACATCTCCTTGTGGCAGCCCAGTATTATTTTTAATGTCATGTCATACCTGGTTGGGCAAATCAGTTATTCTGTATGTTAAAGCAGGTGTGCTTGTGATGAATTTTACCAGATTAACTAAGCGATGGCTGGAGGCATTGAGAAAAGGTCAGTTCAGGCTGTCAACTGTCAGCTAGTTGATTGACTGTCCAACTTCATGTATGGCTGCATATATATATATATATATCATCCCTCTTTCTTCTTCTGGCTTTCACCCAGCTATTCGTTATAATCTCATAACAGACCTCGGGCTATGGACTGGAAGTACAGATATCAGAGTGTGTCAGGCAAACATGGACGTGAAACCAGAACCCCTGGCGATGTGATGGAATGTGGAGAAAAACGTGCTTTAAATGAAAGAAGCTGGCTAACTGGTCTGGAGCAGGAATATGACATGCCTTCTGTCAGCAGAGCACAATTTCTCCTCAATTTAACGGCTGTTAAGGGCTTTCATGCCTAGAGCAGAGGTGAGGAGCCACAAGCTGCAGGGAAGGGAAGATTTAACAAAGCTATAATTGGAATTTCATGAGTTTCAAATAACCAAGATAGTCGCTTTGAACAGGAAGGATTATCCGTATTCAAATGCCCGATGCTACATTTAAACTTTGTTCTGGGACCCCAGATTCATCACTACAGGCAAGGTGTTTGAACATTGGTTCTGAGGTCAAACGTCAGAGTCCTGAGCGGTAATCTCTCACTTGATTAGCACTGCAGTAAATTTGATGTCGGCAACATTTTACACCAACAGGAAAAATGCATGTTAAGAAAGTCAGTGCAGTTACAGAAATATGTATATGTCAGTGCAAAAGCTAATGTGTCTGCCCTTTATTTGCTTCTGCTGTGTGAACTGATCATTACAGATGCTAAAGCTCTTTAGGGAAATTTGATATCACATCTCCGTATCCACACCTGGAGCAGAATTTAGCCTGGTGCTAACAGGATAGAACAAACATGCTAATAGACCCTCTTGGGCTGTCTCATTAGCATACATGCAGCTGTGCTTCTTCTTTACTGTGTTTCTGCCAGGATGGTTAATTGAGTTGCACACAGGGGGAGGCTGGAGGGTTAGGGCTCTGTGCTGGTATGAGAGACACACAAACACACACGCACATTGATCTCAGAGTCTGTTTCTCTTATTCATTTGTTGCTCATTCACAGCTGACGAGCCAGGAGTTCTGTATAGCTGCCCTTGTCATTCCCATTCACCCATAATTTTCTCTTATTCTTTTAAACACAGTACGAATGATAAATAGCAAGACCTTTAGCAGCAGCAGATCATTCTAATTCAGTGGGCAGGGGTAGCCTAGTGGTTAGAGACTTGCTCATTTGACCAGAAGGTTGCAGTCCCAGCCCAGGTGCCACTGAGGCACCCTTGAGCAAAGTGTCCAGCCTCCTACACTGCTCCCCGTGTGCTGTTGATAGCTGCCTGCTCCATGTGTGGATGGGTTAAATGCAGAGGTCACATTTCGTTGTGGTGCACTTTGTGTGATGGGATGTGTTTACAAAGACGGTCACATTCACTTTTTCACTCTTATTTCCCTGCATAATTTCATGATTTTCAAAGTTTCACATCTCTGTTTAAGCTTCAGCACCTGACCTGTAAAAAGTCTATAGCTTTTTGTTTTTTCCTAAGTTCAAAGAATGACATTGAATTGCAGTGATTGTATGGTTGCCAGGTCTCATACTAATTGTAAAGAGAGGTTTTTTTGTTGGTTTTTATCCAACAATCCTTGCTGACTAGTAAGCTTGAAATGAATGTAACCTTTGCTTTTTATCTGAATGACCTTTCAGTGTATAATTTTATTGTACTTTTTGCAATAACTGGGTGTTGTATTAAGTGTGCTGAATCAGAGTCTGCAGTGCTGCTGCCCTGAAGTTTTTGAAGCCCTGACAGAGAGTATTTATCTACAACTGAGAAAATAACCATTCAGAAGCAGTGGGATTAGGTGGACCTGCTATGTAATGAGGAATGAGAATCGTTTGGCCAAAACCATCACTGAAAGTATGCTTCAGCAAAGCTGTTGAATTTAAATCTTAGTGTTTGATGATGCTGAAGGGATGATGCTTTATCACTAAAACTTTGAAGTTGATATTCTAACTATCAAATAAATGAAAGTGGCTGTGGAGTCGAATGTGAGTACTTTGGCCAGTTGCCTCACAGTAGGGGACTTGGAGGTAGATGTTGATACAGTGCACAAAATGAAGCTAAAAGAGGATGCTTGGGAAAGTTTAATGGTTTTAATTGTATTGGAATTCTGCTATATATACTTTTACTGCACAGTTTATTTAATAATCTTGCATAGAGTCTATTCCAGGAACCACCCACCCAAGAATATTATTAACATCTGTCTCATAAAGTGGGAGTTACCATCAGTTTATCATTGCTGTCTAAAGTAAACCTTGTGTCTTCATATTTTTGTGTCTGATTGGCTGATTACCATCTTTTGGTCGAACGTCAATAGCTAATTTAGTATTTGTTTTGTTGCTTTTATTATTATGTGTATGAATACAGGCCAATTTTGAAAATGTGTGTTGTTGCAGAGGGTGAGTTCCTTTGTTCTTGGAGGACAAATAAGATGGTGAGCTTCTCTTTTGTGTTTGACCTTAAGGAGTGTCAGCACCAGAAAGAAGGGGGTGGTGAGGCCCCATTTTATCACCTTTTGGGGTGACTCTGCCCGCCTTCCAGGTGAAGACTCCACTCAACTCAGGTGGGATGTTTGCATTCCTAGTGGTGCCCCCAACTGGCATGGCATGGTACCGACACCAGTATGGCACTTTTCTAGCTGCTAATGGGGATTCCTTACCAATATGTACAATTTGCATATCTATTGCCTATTTTCCACCCCAACCTCCCTTTGGAGTGATGTGTTATAACAGGATGGCCAGCAAGTTGCTCTTTGTGTAAATACATCATCTGTAGCTGTCAGCATGGACAAAAGAACAGGGAAGATGAATTTGTATGGCAGAGCAGCACACATTGTGTATACACAGGATGCAGAAACTACCAGTTGTAGTATATGGACAGAAAGCAAATGCTAATGAGTTGGTGTCATTGGTTGGTTGCTGATTGCATGTCAGCTAAAAGAATGGGTGAAATTCAGTTTAATTCAGCAGTCTGGTTAGGCTGAAGGGCTGACACAAATAAACACAGCCATTGGCAGGTCCTTTCCTACAGTAGACTAAAATACACCCAAACCCTGCACACACACACACATCTCTAAAGCAACGGATGTCATGTTAAATACTTTGTTTTAGACAGCCAACACATTTGGTCATTCTTTAGGGAGCTCTGTGATAGATGGGTGGATATAAAAAAAAACGTTAGCTGTGCTTCAGCTGGGCATCTGCAGAAAATGAAAATGTTTTTTTAAGAAAAGAACACAACACATGCATGTTTATGTAGAACAATATGCATAAAGTGCAAACTATTTCCATTTCATATAGGCCTTTATTAGCTCACATGCTTTATTGCAGCTGTAGGATTACATCTGTCAGTAATTAAGCATATTTGTCAGATTTGTTTTATTTTATCATTTTTTACATAATTTGCAAACACCAGCTGTTTTATACTCAGAATTTCATGACATTTTGTGATTAGATTTTGTTTTTTTAATTTTGCATCACATGTGTTAAATAAAGTAGTAAAATCCACAAACAAAATATGTACAAAATATGTTTAAATTTTGGTTCTTAAAATTTTAAGTACAAATAATGAGAAATCAAACTTTTTTTTTAAAGGTTATTTAATCCTCTTTTTTGACTCTTAACATTTTGTTAGTCTTTTATTTCTTTTTTTTTATTTGTGGATTTTGCAGGTAGTTCTCAGATAGTTGAACAGAACATTGTCTCAATTCTTGTTGATCTTTTTTTTTTCTTTCTTTCTTTTTTTAAAATTATTTAGAAATATCTGTTTGTACTGTGGCAGAACTTCAAGATAAATGAACCAATAGAAATTGTCTGAACTGTTTTCCTTCTCCTGTGAAATTACTTATTTGGAGATATGTTTGTTTGCTTTTGGAGTCTTTCTTTTATTTCTACAGTCTTTCTTTTCCCTCTATACTAAGTTTTTTTTTTTTTACGTAAACGAGAGTCTTAGAAGAAGCCATTGACCTTAAGGGCGTTTTCACACTATAGCTTCTTTTCCAGATCAGAGAGTTTGGTAGGTTTGGCCAAGTGTGAAAACTGTTTTTGAGCCTGTGAGTGGTCCAGAATACCGATTCCTGCTCCTCCTGAAAATGGTCATCTTGGGTTCACTTCTGTTTGAGCATGTGTCAAAGCTATACCCATCAAGTGACATGATTGGTTTATTTTTTCACATTACTTTAGTTTTCAGGTATTGTATGAGCTGAACAGAAGACTGAAAATATATGTCTTGTCTATTCTACACGGCTAAAAACCTTCTGTTCAGTTGCAGCTGTTTGATTCAGTATCTGCAGCTCATGGCTGTCTCTGTGTCCGCTGTCCTAGCAAACGAAGGTCTGTTGTGAACTGAGCATTAATAAATAGTATGTATTATTTACCTATATCAGCACAAACAAATATGACTTATGAAACTGTACAATTGATCCACAGTACAGAAGAATTTCTCCTCTGTGGAAACAAATTTATAGTAACAAGCCCCTCCCCCCAAATGAGCCAAAAATGGTCCTAAGTGTGTCCTCAAGTATGCATGACTAGTGTGAAAATGCTTTAAGTGTCTGTTGGACCACTGTGTTGGAATGACAGGCCTTCTGATGATTACCCACACCCACTGATTTGTTGTTTTACTAATCACACTTTTATCGGGTGCCTCGGCTTTGTTTTGGCAACTAGAAATAAAAGCAAAATGAACTTTAATATTTATTGTTGTGGTGTAAAAACTGTCATATCATAGAATTTGTATTGTTACATCCCTTAAGTTAAGTGCTACACTGCTTTAAATTCTACCATAACACGGTGTTGTCAAACATAACTCTGCAGTGAAATGAACCATATGAAGTTGGGAAAATAAGTACCAGTGACTATTTCTGGATGTTATCGTGCCCAAATGTAAAATGTCCTCTTGAGTTCATTTTCTGCCTCCCTCGAGCTCTTATGCAGTCTATATCTACGTCATTCTACTTTATGCCAACAAGATATGGTGGAATGAATCCTTCTATTTGACCTTTGACCTTTGCCTCCAGGACAGGTTGTCTGGTGAATAATCTTGGGGGGTTGATTGACATAATCTGGTGCCATAATGTCATATCAATATGGCCTTAGGCAGAAGGAAGATCAGAGACTGTTGAACATGTCCAGGCACACACACACACATGTATGCACCATACCAGACATGTAGGTCTGACAGTGTAAACTTACCACAGTGGTCCCCAGCACTGCACATATCCCTCTGTTGACATTATTATTATCCTTATTATTATTACATTGTTATTATTATTATTATTATTGTTATTATTATTACATTAAGTTATTATTATTATTATTATTATTATTATTATTATTATGCAGATCTTTAATGACCTTTGCTAGAAGGTAGATGTGCAGGCCTACTGTTTAGCTTACTTTCACTTTTGAAAACATCATTATTGTAAAACGTGATCTGATTTACACTGTGGGAATACACAGTCATAGTCATGAGTAATGTATCACGATGATTCAAAAACTTTATTGTTTAAGACAAAATAGTGTATCAAAGATGGTTGCAGTAAACCTCTCACATCCTAACTTTTGTCGTTTTTTAGTCGCTGTTTAGTTGAACCATCTCTTTAAATGAAACCTAATTCATTTTTGTGGTGAGAGAAATGAACAGCAGTGACAATGAAGTGTTAAATGATCTACTTACCCAAGCAGAATGTTTTTTCTCTCAGTAAGAAGCCTCTTAACAACTGATCTACTCCTGAAAGGTCTTGTCATCAATTTCAACACTCTCTGCTGTCCATACCTTGCTGCTATAATGACTTTCATTTAAAGCTTGTCTTGTCATGTTGTGAACATGTTCTCCTTTTGCAATTACTACATATATTACTGACTTTTTAACGTGAACATTCTAGTGGTCTGCTGGAACTGACCAGTTGACCCACACCTTGGCTGATTGAGAGGGCACTCGATGTAATACTACACAAAACCAGCTCATTGTTTAAGATCCAATTTAGAGCTTGTCTCTAACATATTGGCCTAGTTTACAAACATCTTCCACTCCCCATCCTGTTTTCATCATGTTAAACACTGGGTGCATGACCCATTGTCCCAGTATCTGACTGTGGGTTTCTCTCCACCGTTTTAGTCAATACTGAAAACATTAGAGGCATTTTGACTGAACTTGCTAGAACAGCTTGTCTGCATGTAGAGGGTGTGTGGTCTTTGTGTGGACTGATTGTTGTGATACGACTTCTATGTCAGATAAATTGCTTTGTAATATGAGACATGTTATTAACGTTATTATAAATGTTAATAAATCATTATTTAACTTTATTTACCAAAATCATTATATTTTAATGTTCTTATTATTATTTACCTAAATCATTTTGAGACAAATGTACAATGTACACTCAGGGCGTGTGAAAGCCGAACTGTTCATTACTTGTCTTGAATGATGGTTGTCAAGGTTGTAAAATGTTGCTGCTCTGTGTACGTGGGGTCCTTTCAAAATTGTGTACGTCTCCCAGAATTCCCATGTCAGCACCCTGACTGCTAAGCAGCCATTAATCGCGGTGTTGAATGACCCTGAGCAGGCTTCTACTGCCTCCCACACGCGCAGGCATGCTCACACCATTCGAAATGATAAGCATCAACGATGCTCCAAACCATGACCTACTCATGGTTTAAAAAAAAAAAAAAACAACAACAAAAGAAAAAAAACTATATGTTTTTTACTTACATCAAATGTAGATGCGGTGGATGTATTCTTCCACGGTTTGTTAGCTACGTTAGACTCATCAGTGCAAAACTAAAGAAGCAAACCTTGTACGGCATAAAAACTTGACGGATTGGCTGACCAACCATGAGGAAAATTGTATCCATTTGATTTTTGATTAAACTACTTTATAAACTAACCTTAAACTGCCAGGCCAGTTACACCTTATTGTTCAACAATTACATGGAAAACAACACAAGCTCCTTGAGTGATTCTTAAGTCATAGGAGTAGAGGATTTAAGCCTGGACCTGCTGATGTGTCATGGGGGTTTATGCATAGGCAAGTTCCATCAGTAAATGGAATGTAGTGTGCAGGTATGTTTCACAAAGTGCTTTACACACACTGTTATTGATACTGACTGTATGGAGTAGTACAAGCTGTCATCACACATGTACACATAATTGCAGTGGAACTAGGCAGCTGTAGAACCGACTTGAGAACTAAGAGGTCGTCTAGTTTTGTACCCTGACGGACGTGCACATCTATGTGTATGTTTTCTGTTGCAAGTATGTTACTGAACACTCTCTTTACCACTAAGACAGAGTGGGAAATTACTGCTATAGAACACGGAGGACAAACCACAGTCCATAAATCATTTCCTGCACGCAGACGCACACACACGCACTGGAGGCCTATGTCTGTTTTCTCTCTCATTTTATCATTCTCCTTGCATTTCCTCTGACCTCTTCTTATCAGTAGAGCTTGTTTTTGTGGTCTGTGAGTATTTTTGCTCAGATGATTATTTAATCAGTCAGTCTTTTGCTTCTCTGTACTGTCTTGAGTACAGCAAAAGTGTCAGAATCCAGTAGAGATTCATTGTGGAACTAGGTTATAGTGCGTGTGCGTGTGCATGTGTTTTTGCATTGTCCATGCAGAAAAACTTGTGTATAAATACTTGCATGTATTTGTCCCTCCAAAAATTAAAAAAAGGCTCCTGGGTGGTCAGCTGTATTGTGTGTTACTGTAAGAAAGTGCACAGTAGTAAAATAAACCACATTTACAAAGTCTGTGTATGCACATACATGCATATGTGCATAGGTGTTCGTGCTACATGTAGCTGCTTTCCTTAAAGCTGCTGTTTAAGTACAATGACACTGTAATTATAGATTTTATGTCTATGACCCTGGGAGCCAGAGCTAACGCCTTGTCTTTTTGAGACTGGAAGCATGTCTTGTAATCATGTACCTTTTTTGGCCAGTATATCTCCAGTGTTCAGAAATGGGTCCATTCACTTTGTTTCTAATGGTGGATTGACAGCGAAGTAAGTAAAGTTTATTTGAATAGCACCCTCCTCTGACAACAGCAAGAAGTTCAGCATACAAACAAGATATAAAAAACGGAAAAAAAACATTTGACACAATTGACAACATACTTAACCAAAAGTCATTTTAAAAAGGTGTGTATTAATCTTAGATCTAAAGAGTTTACCTGGATAAACCAATCACATCTCCAGCAGAGGATTATTTCAATGCCAGGGACCAGCAATTTGAAAAGCATGATCCCTCACATGTTTTCATTCTAGTACACAGAACAAAAAGGTGACCCTGATGAACAGAGCTCAGCACTCAAACGATTCTGTAAGGGTATTATGCAGGCCTCTAAAAATCAATACTAGAGTTTTAAACTTAAATTTAAAATCCTAAATTCAGCTGGAAGCCAATGCAAATTGGATACAACAGGAGTGAAGACCATTTGTGTTTATTAGTTAAGCAGCATTTTAAAATAGGCTAAAAACAGGAAAGACCATGTGAAAAGAGAATTACAACATTACACTCATAGACTGCTCAGATTTTACACCTAATTTACGTAGTGATGTATGAAAGGACATAGAAATAAAAGAATGCTTTTGGTTAATTGACACATGAAGTAAGAGAAAGAGGCCAAAGACCAGCATTTCAGTTTTCTAGGTATTTAGTCAAACATTATACCATAAATTAACTTCATTGTGGCAATCGAGAAAGAAAGGATAAATTCTGAAGGTCATGAAGTTGGAAAGAACAATAAATCTTAATATTATAGGCATAAAAATACTATGAGCTATTATTAAATGAATGTATAACATGAGCCAGAGGAAGTAAATATATAATGAGAATATCATTGTATCAGCAACACAAACCGTAATACGAAGTCAACCAGACCAGAGCTCTGCCGAAGATTTAAAAAAATTTGATTTAAGCTATTTATTAAAACCATATGATCAAGTGTGTTTCGAAAGCTGAGCTTAGATCAAGCAATTTTAAAGCTATGCATTCACAAGAATCTACAGCCATCACTCTCATTCCACTCTTAGAAAAGCTGTTTCTGTAGAATGATGCTTAAAAAAGCCAGACCGAAACTGATACAGTATCTTGTATTTCTCTCCAAAGGTATTTGTTCAACTTTTTCTAGAATTTTTGATTAAAATGGCAGTTTAGAAATGGGCCTATAATTTAAAACTGAATCAAGGTTGTTGTTTTTTTTCTTTTTCTTTCAATAACAGAAACAGCAGCATGTTTAAAATAATTATGAACACAGCCAGAATGGAGAGAAAGGTTAATGTACCAGGCTATGACCAGTATGGTTAATGACCTGTAAAAAATGTAGAGGATAGCAATCATATATGATGATATGGTACTAAAAGATGGTTACATTTTCATAATTAAGGTACTTAATCTATCAAGAGATACCAAACTAAAAGAGTTAAAAAATGAGGGACATGATGGATCAGGATCAATGAACTTATAAAGCCCTGGGACCAGGATCTGGAACCAAGAGAAACTGAGGGAGTGGCTGCAGATCCTGGATTTCAGTCCAGGAGATAAACTTCAGATCAGGCTCACTTAGTTGTAAAGCTCACCTTGCAAAGTATTGTTTTGCCCAGAGAACTTACCGAGCATTGTTTTTTCTGGTATTCTGACCCCTGCCAGTTTTTTTTTTCTCTTGAAATATTGGTTTGTGAATTACATGCGTTTCACTTCAGCCCAATTCCTTACCGATATCCAAAGACAAAGATACATTTGATCTAGCAACTGAAACTTTATTGACAAAATAATTTAGAACATCCCTGCACTCGCTGTTTGAGGAGACTGGAGCAGTAAGGGAAGCTGGTGAGGCAGTATTTGTGACCGTGTCAAAACCTTAGTGTTGTGTTTGCTATTATATACGATATAAGATTTATAAAATAAGAAGCTCTTGAATCCCTCAGCATATATGCAATGTAAAACATAATTCATTAATATGCCTTGCTAAAGCACATTATCAATACAGCTAACCCTAACCTCTTACTGAAATCCCATTTAATTATGATTCTTTAGGTAATAGTTCAACACACTGCTTAATGTAATTTAAAAATGTGAAATTTTACAAAAATGTAATTTTATAACATTAATTTAAATAAACGCCAAACTTTGTGGGCAATATGTGTCTCACCTAATTGTTATTATACCTTACTATACACCATATTTCATATTTATTCATAATTCATCATGTACCAATGCATTTTCATGCCTGTAATTCTCAGGTAGCTTCACTGTTCTGAATCTGCAGTTTGTTTTGTTGATATGCCACTAAAGTGCAGTGTTTTTGTGTTAATGTATCTCATCATAATTATATGTATGAAGCAACTATCACAGGTCTTTGAAACTCTCAACTCATAAGTTGCTTTATTTTCATTAATAGGCTTAATTAAAACCCTGCCTGGGGTCTGAAAGCAGTCAGGATTCCTGAGTGTGGTGCTTGTTCACTTCCTGCTCCTCATTATTTTTTAAATTAATAAATTACATAGCGTGTTGGTGTCATAGGCAGTTTTTTTGGCTGGGATAATGACAGCAATGAATAATTAGTCATTTGATTTTAGTGAACTGCAGACTGTTCTTTCAAGGAGCAAGGAATTAATTATGAGCTCATTTACATATTATAAATCATTCATAGTATATGATGTCATTAACTGAAAAGTTTGGATGTGTGAAAAAGGAAGAGTTGTGTTTGTTTCTACTAGTTTGCAAATGTCGTAATTATTACAGACACAACTGCTAGATCATATATTCAGTAAGCATATGTAATAAATAGGTAATAAAATATAAACTGATGTTTATTTTTCAATTTGTTCTTTAGAACTTGGACTGCTTGTGTGTTCCAAAGATAGGCAGTCCTCACTGCCTTGGACAGAGAGGTCATAGGTCACTAGCCTTGAAGAATGTCAATGTGCTAATAGGATTTCTCTTTCGTGGGCTGTTTGAGGTTAATTAGGCACCATTAACTGTAGTATGTAGTGTGTGCATGGTTTGTAAAGCAAATTCTTGTTTGTTTTATAAACACTTTCTTTGCAATATTTAAAGAAATTGAATATTTTTAATACTGAAAATATTTTTTTTTAGTATTATATGACAAGTTGCATCAATTGACCACTAGAAAATTGATGCTCGGTTGCATAGAAGGTGAAATTTCCTTTGATTACCCTAAAATATTTTTAAGGTTAATATTGCAGATTTTTTTAACTATCATTTACATAGGAATGTACCTATAAAAGTCTTTCACCAGAGAACTTTTAGTAATAAACAAAAAAAAATATTTTGTAAAAAAGAGATGCATGAAATAAGTAAGTTGAAATGTGACCTTAACCATGTCGTGTGATGTAATTTGGGGATTTTTTTCTATTACAGATGCAAATTGGTAAGTGTAGGACTGCATTTTGAAGAAAGTAATGTCTTGGAAATAAATTCACATTTATAAAATAAATGTTAATCTTTGTTTTTGTGTTAACATCACCAACAGAACATTTATAAGGAGTTCACATTAAATGTTGGAAGTAATATGTTAGCCTATGTAGCATTTGTTTTTCTTTAGGTAAGAGCTACCATGATGACACAAAAAAGAAAATATTATGAGACACTGAAATAATGCTATAAGCAGCCATGCTAATCCAACATATTTCTTTGTCAGACAAAACTTTTTATATTCACCTCCACATTCACATTCTCCTCTTTTTGATATGTGATATTTTGCTCTGCTCTTTATACAGACAGTTTATAGTATATTACCTACTAAATATAGACATAAAGGCAGTATGTAGTATATAACCTAGCTAAATATATAGAGAGACAGTATATAGAATATTTCCAAGCTAAATGCTAGGTTAGATGATCATCGGTGTTAATGAATGAATTCTGCCATGGATATGATGGAATTTTATTACCGCTAATGCCCAGTCATGTGGTAAACCCCTCAGCACAGGGAAATGTCTAACAGCTAATAAGCTAATATAAAGTTTTTGGGAGTATGAAATGCCCAAAACTATATGCCCTTCTGGTTAAAACACTTTTTAATGTTTAATTTGTAACAGAATCAAGCATGGGTTTTTTTTAAAGGTTTTTGTAGTTGAATGTCAACAAAATTTCAAAAGTTCAGGTCATGCGGTCCACTCTGGCTAACATCAGTAATGATGGCTCCAACGGAGTGGTCTCTAGAGCCAGGAGCACATCTGCCGAACTTTAAGGCCAACGCGAAACTGCTGTATTTTCTAATTCAGCTCCCTTAGCAGTAACTTATTGTATGTCTCTATTCGCTTTTGGACCTGTCAGTTGATGGCTTTATACCAGAGTATTGATAATGGAGTGCTGTTTTAGGTGAAATCAGGATAGCAATGAGTATACAGTGTCTGATATATAGATTTACAGTACTGTACTGTACAAGAGATTGAGGCATTGACCCTCTCTGCAGTGGGACTGAATAGCTGGGCTCTGAAGAGACAATGTGTATGTGTGTGTGTTAGAATCTGGATTTTGAGACTGCCAAAGCTGCTGACCGACTGAGGGCTAATACCACAGGAATTCGCACCCCTGCTGAATTTACAAATTGGAATACATTCGAATGATTTTGGTCTTAAAAATCCTACATCCAAAGCCAATGTCTATGGGATGCACAGTTGAGGGAGGGTGTTGGTTTTGGGCTGGTCTCAGAGGTGCATGTGTGTGTATAGTTATTCAGTGTTGGTTTCCCTAATATGAGGGTGTTACTCAAAAGTGAAATGTTCGCAGTGAGTACAGCAGACATGTTGTTCCAATTAAAGCTTTTTGTCTCCAGAGACCTTCACTGTAGACCACAGGCTGCTGAGCACATAAAACGGTACCAGAGTTTAAGAAAACTACTACACTGGGACTTCTCATTCAGTGGGTGTTTAATGCATGAATCTCTGCTGGAGTCTTTTAACACAAATACTTTGAGTTTAGCAAGTTCATGGAGCTGTTTTTCAGTATTTTAAATTTGTTTCTTTCACAAAATATTCAAAAATAATGCTACAAAAAGAAAAACCCATTTTGTCCTGAGATTTTTTTAATGTTTTGCAGTCCCAGAACTGAAACATCTTAATTATTTTTTCTCTTTGAAACATGCAGAGATATGTTGTTGATCTGTTAAAATTGGATAATTCACTTTTTTCAAATTTGTTGCGTTTACTCTTTTTATGCTACTATAAAGCAAAACTTTTTTTTTGCTATGTAATGGTTTACCACTGCATAATTAATATTGTGATTATATTTGAATAATATACCAGAACAACAGTAATAATTCATCTTGAAGCATAACAAAAACACAAATGACAAGGCAGTAGGCAGTAATGCATCTCAAATAATTGCAAAACACAGTGGATAAATTACTGTTACATGTTCAGACCCTGGTGAGAGACATAAAGCCTTTTCTGTTCTGTGCCACCCACTCTACCTACTTTGCCCTGTTTAAAGTGGAGGTGTTAAAACAAACACTTCCATAATGTGGTAATGTTTTTTAACACATATAATGCTGTTAAAATGAGCCTTGATTATGTAGCCTTTGTGCATTCAGTAAGCCATGAGATCAAAAAGTCATCTCAAAAGGTTTCTAAATGTGATGCAAAATTGAAAACTTCCACAAGATGTCGGGGTCAGTTCTAGTCCACAATTAAGTCTGATTTTAAACTGAATTTGGTGTTTTACCTTTTTTATTTGAAGTTGGTCAGTAAAAAACACTATAAAAAGATTTCCTTTACCTTCCCTCTGATATTTTTGACAAAATATCAGAACAGACTGTTCTGTTGATACAAACTGCACTAACATTTTCAGTCACCTGAGGAACAATTATTGTTACATACCACAGTAAAACATACGCATGATGACTCATACATTAGTGCAAAATTGTGCTTTCAAGAACAATTTCCAACTCTATTTACCGATATCCATTTCATATGTGTAATAAGTGGTTGGGCAGACTTTGTGAGTGACACCCTTCAAAGTATTTTGAAAAGTATTTTTCTTAGTCTTCTTGTCTCACTCTTTTCCCTCACTCGCTCTTTACTCACATACAGACAGACACTTTTTTTTTTGGGAGATGACCCCTCACTTCTGTACAGGAAGTTCCTCTGTGGACACACCCGCTGGGAGCAAAGTGGGAAAAGAGCCAGACACACACACCCACACCGGGGCAAAGGGGGAAAGCTGGAACTTGCACTCCAGCACAGCGGTTATTTATAGAGATAGAAATAGCTCCTCAGCCAAACAGTCGCCAAACAAAGAGAGAGAGAGATAAAAAAAGGGAGAGCAAGAAAGATGGAGAGAAAATGGATTGGCAGAATATGTGACACAGAAATAGCTTTTTAATAACATCTTGTAAAGCTGAATAGATACTCATTTTTACACTTTGTGTGGTTTTCTAAACTTTGCATGTGTTCACATGGTGTAGATTATATGTACATTTGTCATTGGTAGTGATGAATCTATGAGATGTATTTAGCTTCCATAGCCCCTCCCTTTATAATTAAAAAAATAATAAAAATTGCTAACTATGCAGTTGAGTTTTTGGTACATTTTTATTTAACTAAGGACCATAGCCATATGCTTAAGTGTTTTGATTAGGGACGTGTCACAGAAAATTCTAATCTTATGACCATCCCCTCTACATATGGATTAGAGAATTCAGAGCACAAATGTAGCCAAAAGATCATGCATGCAACATAAATAAACACTTGTACAGTTCTGAATACAGCTCATTAAATCTGAAGGCACAGAAAAATAGAGATGAAGGATATATATATATATATATATATATATATATATATATATATGTGGCTACATTTTAGATGCAAAGTGTCGCACT
>JBBPDA010137109.1:0-21983 GCA_037974385.1 Arnoldichthys spilopterus
AGAATTACACCGTAAAGTAATTTTAAAAGTTTTATTTAACAGAGAGAGAGAGAGGTGTCTATCTAGAAACAAAGTGTCCCTCAAAGATTTGGGATCCCAAGTCAGAGAAAAGCAAAGTAACAGAGATAGAGTGAGCGAGGGAGTGAGAGAGAGGGCTAGTGAACGAGAGAGAGAGAGAGAGAGAGAGAGAGAGAGAGAGAGAGAAAAAAAAGGGAAGGGAAGCAGTCTGAACCTGTGAATGAATCCCCTTACTCAAAAGGCACATCTTATAGCAGATTTAGGTGGAACCAATTTCAACCAGTTGTGACCTCAGTAGCAAAAAGTTTGGATTCAGACGGAAGTATCGTTGATAAGAGATGAACCTTAGAAAATAGAGTAAAGTTGAGCAAATGCAGTACGTGCATGTTTATCATCACTATGTGTGCGTGTGTTTAATCATTTCAATTAATTTTTGTGCGTCATAAGTCATTGGCATCAATGTAATCTGGCTTTGGTTGATGATTACGCACAGAAAAGATGTGTATTTTGAAATCATCTTAGTTTTAAGGCGGGCAAGATGACCTAAAGTTTGGTCAAATAGTCTTAGAGTTTTAAAGCTGAATGTCCGAATTTAGGCCAAATACAATACATGGCGGTGGCAGCATCATGCTGTGGGGGTGTTTTTCAGCTGCAGGGACAGGACGACTGGTTGCAATCGAGGTAAAGATGAATGCAGCCAAGTACAGGGATATCCTGAACAAAAATCTTCTCCAGAGTGCTAAGGACCTCAGACTGGGCCAAAGGTTTACCTTCCAACAAGACAATGACCCTTAGAACACAGCTAAAATAACGAAGGAAGGCTTCACAACAACTCTGTGACTGTTCTTGAATGGCCGTGCCAGACCCCTGACCTAAACCCAATTGAGCTTCTCTGGAGAGACCTAAAAATGGCTGTCCACCAATGTTTACCATCCAACCTGACAGAACTGGAGAGGATCTGCATGGAGGAATGGCAGAGGATCCCCAAATCCAAGTGTGAAAAACTTGTTGCATCTTTCCCAAGAAGTCTCATGGCTGTATTAGCTCAAAAGGTGCTTCTACTAAATACTGTGCAAAGGGTCTGAATACTTAAGACCATGTGATATTTCATTTTTTTTTTTTTTTATAAATCAACAATTTCAAAAATTATTTTTTATGTCTGTCAATATGGGGTGCTGTGTGTACATTAATGAGGGGAAAATTAATTTAAATGATTTTAGCAAATGGTTGCAATATGACAAAAAGTGAAAAATTGAAGGGGGTCTGAATACTTTCCGTACCCACTGTATATATATATATATATACACAGTGGGTACGAAAAGTATATATATATATATATATATATATATATATTAATATGTGCAAAAACATTGCATTACAGCAGAGATGTACCAGAAATGTGTACCCAAATATGATCATGTGATTTTTACACAGGTGTAAAGTGTAATACAGAGTCCAGTGTTGTACACCCCGATTTCTGCTGATAGAACTGACCTTTGGAAGTGTTTCTTCTTGCAATGGGGCAGTAGCAGTCTGCTGCTTGTCATACTCCTCAGCTCGTGTAGGGTTTTATGGAGTGGGTGAGAAGGCTTTACCATGATCACTGTCACCTTTCCCAGCAACCGCCTCTCTACCACCATCTCTCCTGTGTCTACCCTCACCCCCAGGACTGATCCAGCCTGCCTCATGATCTTGTTAAGTCTGTTGGGGTCCTTGGCTGTAATCCCACAACTCCAGTGTATAAACAGCATAAAAACTGGAACTCAACACTACAGACTCATAGAAAGTCCTCAGTACCTTATCGTTCATATCAAGTCAGCCTCCCCAGGCATTAGAGTTGGCTCTGGACCTTTTTGTACAAGCTGTCCATTTTTACCTCCCCTACTAATTTGTTGTTCAGGTGAACACCCTTTTATAGGTGTTAACCACCTCAATGCTCACCCTGGATAGTGACAGGAGCTGGAGGAAACTTCTTCTTTGGGCAATCCACCACCATTTCCTTTGTCTTCCTGGCTGGAGATGGTCACACAGGCACAGGCCAATAAAGTTGTTAACCAAGCTCCTGCATTCATCCTCCCTCCTCTCACTAATACACCTCACTAATACAATGTTGAGGGTAATTTACTTCAAAGAGGCTAAGGTGATCATGATCTTTGATGTCCTTCTAATGTGAAGATGTTGGGTAGTGTTAGCATCTAATGCGAATATTCCAAAAGCAATCATGTTACATCTAGCCTGTGCTAATTTTGCTAATAAGGATAATAAGGCTATCTGAGTTATATGTGTTAAATGTGTACCGTAGTCATACACCTCAGCCATAACATTAACCAAAAACTGTAAAAGTAAATAACATTGACAATCTAGTTAGTTCATTACAGTGGTGGAAGGCAGGATATATTAAGCAGCAAATGAACAGTCACAATTCTTGAAATTGATGTGATGGAAGCATGAAAAATGGACAACTATAAGGAACTGAGCCATTTGGCCAAGGGCCTTATTGTGATGACTAGACGACTAATTCAGAGCATCTATAAATTGGCAGGTCTTAATATGTGTTCCAGGTGTGCAGTAGTTACCAAAAGTGACCCAAGGAAGGTCTTTTAGTGAATCAGGGTCAACAGGGTCATGGACACACAAGGCTCATTGGTACTACTGAAGGCTTGACTGTCTGGTCCAATCCTAGAGAAGACCTCATGTTGCGCAAAATGTTAATGTTGACTGTGATAGAAAGGTGTGAGAAGACACAATGCACCATAGTCAGAGCTGTTTTGGCAGCGGGGGGGTTGGGGCTACACAGTATTAGGCAAGTGGTGTCTATTTATTGGGTGATTGTTGTGTATACCCTCTACTATGCTGCTTTTCAGTCATTTTATCCAAACTTCCTTCACCATCACCCCAAAGATATTACAAAGTCACACACAGTCTTTTCCATACAGCTTAATATAACATGGAGCTTAAAGACAAGTTGAGGTCAGAGGCATCTCTCTTTAAGGCCAGTCCTGGTAGTGGTAATCAATGCAATGCACTTAACCAATCAATACAACCCTGCACATAAGACTCTCTGACAAGGGTCTTATATATCAAAAACATGCATGTAGATATGTGTTACCATGAGTAAAGTGAACTAGGAGCCACTGCACAATGCCAAGTGCATAAATCATGAAAGAGTTTACAGAATGACATGGCATCAGGGCATGTTCCACTTATGGAGCAAAATGCATGTTTGTATGAAATTCTCTAGGGACCCCTCTGCTCATGAGCTGCAGGATTTGGCTTTGAACCATAAAAGCCTCTTAGAACATTTATTTCAAAAGCTAACTGAACATATTCTTGTTCCACAAACAATGGTTTTAAGCAAAAATGTCTTGCATCAAAAACATGGAAATGGCCAAAAATACAAACCTCTTTTCCAGGAAAGATGGGATTTTTTAATTTTTATAATGAAATAAAAACAAGAACTTTTTATATGTATGTTTATGTTTATTTTTTATAATACAATTAAAAAAAAGTTGGAACAAAGGCATGTTTGTATTACTCTTCATTTATCTCCATACATTTTCAACAGGAGACAGAGCTGGACTGCTGGCAGGCCTGTCAAGCACATACATTTGTGTCTATGAAGCCACTCTGTTGTAGTGCATACAGAATGATGCCTGTCCTGATGAAATACCCATGGAATTCCAGGAAAAATATATCTTGTTGATAGCAGAATATGTCTCTCTAATATCCCAGAATATGCCTCCACAGTGGGACCTTCCTACCCATGCCATGGCAATTGATTCAACTGACTATTCTCTTTAAAGTAAAGACTACTCTCTCATCTGCTTATTGTCTTTCAAAATGACATAACTTAAATATTATATACATGCTGTACTCTTATTTTGCTCTATTCCAACTTTTGGCAGTATTTACAAAATACAGTTAAGCTAATCAGTGAAAATATTAGAATTTTCTTTGAACTTTTATCAGTTACAAAAAAAAAGTTCAAGACAGATAAATTACATAGACTTGTCTTTATTGCATCTTGAAATGGGGTTTGTAAGGATATGAGTATATACTTCAAACAAAAAGATACTGTTTTTATCAACAGCATCTGCTAATGCCAAGCCAGTGGGCTGGGGGTAAATTCTCCTCTGCAGATAGAGAAGTTTCAGTGCAGACTCAGGCAGTGCAGCCTTTAGGTCAATCCAATTTATTTCATCACAGTAAATAATAATAATAATAAATGTAAACACTTGTTTTTGGTTTGTACCAATGACTGTATATAAAGGAGGAGTGTATATCATGTCTAAAAGGTTAAGCAACCAGAGGTCTACTGCCTCTAATGGCTGACTGTAGTACAATGTGTAATTTCACCCATTCCCATGTGTTACAATAGGTGCTTTTGGACCCGAAGTTTAGTAGAACTTTGAAGGCTCTTTTCAGCTTTTACTGCTGGTTAGTTACTTTGCCAGCACAAGAGGAACAATTAGAAATATAAGTGATTGGCCCAGAAAAAAAGAGTATCGCGACCAGATGAAATTGTGCAGTGATTGCATTTGCCATTTCTTAAAAATCTGTGTGAAATGATTGCTGTGTAAACAGCCATGAAAATTTACAAACAGTGATGTCCAGGCTTTATTGGTGCCAGAAATGTCACTTTGTGAATGTTTTCTAGATTTTAATTTTGTGCCCTATACACTTCAGTTAGGGCACTGGTTTGTATGATTAGATTGATTTGGGGTGAGAATGACACTGAAAAACATGTGCATGATGGGTCCCTGTGTAACAATACAACTTTAAAAGGATGACGCTGGCCTTTTATGCCCACTCCAAGACTAAAGAAAAGAAAATTTAAACACCAAATGTGTCTTTGTATGTATGTATATTTGGCATAAACGTTAGTAAAATAAAAAGTAAACTTAGATTCCTCTAACCAGTTTGTTAAGCATTTCTTTCCAGCACCACAAATGTATTTGTCTTTATTTCCCCAAAATATAGCGCAGTACTTAAAATTTGTGATTAATCATGATTTAACTTGATTAAAAATTTGAATCGACTGACAGCACTAATATATATACTATATATCTATATCTTGCCTACAAGATCATCAATGGATCAGCTTCCGGCTACATGGAAACACTGATCCAGACCTACACACCCACCAGATCACTCAGATCAGCAAGGGTCCATTGGTTGGAGATTCCATCCCCACATGGAATCAAACACCACTCCAGACTCTTCTCCTTCATTGTTCCTCAATGGTGGAATGAACTGCCCAGTGACACTAGATCTCCACATTCAAGAAGCGTCTCAAGACTCAACTATTCCGCACCGATCTCAGCACATAAGCCTATTCATCATGTACAAACTATTGGTTTCTGTTAACTGACTGAATGTCCCCCAGATAGTAATGTTCCACTTATTGTAGTAGTTGCTGTCGGTAGTTATTGTAAGCACTTGGCGTATGTATTTATTGTAGTAGTTGCTGTCTGTTGTTATTGTAACACTTGTCTTCAATATTTATTGTATCACCTACTGTCTGTATTTTACAATTAAGAGGAATGCCTTGGTCCTCCTTGTAGCACTCACTTCATTGTGGCTCTGTGCAGCTCTAATGCTTGATTGTTTCCTCTGTCTTGGAAGTCGCTTTGGATAAAAGCATCAGACAAATGAATAAAATGTAAAATGTAAATATATGGTAAACATTTTGAGTGGCTGCTCAGGAACCACACTACAGGATATAAGGCCCTAACTGATATTGAAAATATGAGAGATTACCCACATAATGAAAGATTTCACAGATTTTTAGTCCTTGCTTGTCCTTCAGGCATAAATGCATCTGCACAGTTTGCTCAGAATGAAACAGCTCACACTTTCAGCTTCCTGACCAATGATTCCATTTTTCAGAGACTTTCTTTAGATTGACTATGGATGACAGTGAGTCTGCTAGTTGTGCATTTTACAAATAAATATATAAAAATATTTGTGGTGAAGAATGCACCACACATCTGACATAAATAATATTTTAATATTAGGGTAAAAGCCCTTTATTTAAGTCTGAAATCATGACTCTGTGTGCTACAGCCTTAAAATGATCAGATTATCCTGTGGGGTGAGTCAGGAATTGGGCATTATTTTTAATCAGAACAAGTTAGAAAATTTTAGTAGATACATTATCCCATTTTAATTTCTAATTTATTTGCTTTAATTCAAAAGTGGCCTCCCATGACTTAATGATTTGGAATTTTAGGAGACTATAAAGATGCCAACATGCCAGACCTCTTTATACTTCTACTGCCATGGTGGAGGACAATGAACACACAAAGAAGACATAAAGTTGTTGACCTTCATAAGTCAGAAAATGGGTTTGGGAGATAAAAAGCTACACATCTGACAGATACTGGTATAGTGTGCATGAGGGCATGATTTAAAATTGGGTTGTCAAGGCAAAAATCCATCTCCAAGGAATGAAATTGGAAAATTACAGTTGATGGTTGTGCTTTGGGACCAGCAACCTCCCTTTGCAAAAATGTCACGGGATTGCAACATGTCTCTGTGGTAAAACTAGACTAATCAAAATCTTTCTGGCTACAAATACCAGAGAATCATATAGAAAAGGACCCAATCTCTACTGTGAGGCACAAAATTATTGTGGATATGTGTTGCTGTGGGGCTGTTTGCTTGAAACCTTGTTAAGATATATTACAGAGACATAATACCATGAATGCCTTGCAGGTCCATTCTGCTTCATCAAACTTTATAGGATAATGCTCGGTACTGTTATAGCCAATGGTTTTGGTGTGCAAAATATTGAAAAAATAAACATTTTTATAGTTTAATGAACCTCTACATAATGTAAATGTTCTGAAAAGAACCCTTAAATTGGTATGAAATCTTCAGTGTAGGCTTGTTTTTTTTCTGGACAGGGAGTAAACCTGGTTCTGGATTACAGAGCCTTCTAAATGGAGATCCTCCATATGAAGGACAGTATAATCCAGGCTTAATACCTGGCTGGGAAAATGGCCCTTATCAAGTTAATCACGCTTTTTTTTTTTTTTTTTTAAATGTGGTTCTTCATTGAACCAGTATTGGTTCTTCTATGAGACCCCGTTAATCCCAAGGACAAAACCACAGATACACAGTAAGTCCATGTATGGAAATAAAAAAACAAATCTATATAACTATGGATGTGTATAATGATACTGTCTTACAGACTACAGCTATCCCAGTGTTGACTAGATCTCATCAATCTCCCCACCACCCTCGGAAAGTAAAATACCGGCCAGATGTTCAGTAAAGCTAGCCAAAAGCCTATTACACCTTCTGTAATGAAATCACATATTTGACAGAGCCATTCTCTGGGTGGTCTTGAAAATGCATACATAGTCTCTTAATAAGAACCATGAAATTATCTTCCTTTATGAGCTCTGTGCTATTTAATATTATACTCCCTATCTATTTCCTGTGGGATTTACCCATATTGGGGGTGAATTAATTGTTCAGTGACTGCATGTTTTTCTAGAGATGCTAGTAATTATTTTTGGTGTAAAATGGATGTGCATTGATGAATCTGTACTTCATGTTCCTTACCAGTACTGTATAACAGAATGGTGAAAAAAATCATGTTGGACCTTGATACAAAAAGGGCAAAAAAAATCTAGTCTGTTGACATGGCCACAGGTTAAATCGTTTAGTTGGTGCAAGTTGCAAAATGGCTGTAATTGACACATTGTGGAGGATTAAAGATAGAATGACACCGGCACTGGCTTTGTCAGGAAGCCATTTAATGAAGTGCCAACAGATTGATGACCTGCCCCCAGAGGTGGTGACATTTCTCAGTGCAATTATTTGACAAAACAGTTGTCAACAGTTTACTATTGGAGAAAATTATAGTGGGTCATAAATACCTTGTTTCTTGTTAAACAATAAAACTTTCTAAAACTTTCTTCTAGTGTGATTGTTCCTATGGCAAATAACGGCTTCCATTTTCAGTGAACATGATGGTCTTAACTGCTTTAATAAGTCTAAATCAGTTAATCTAACATCACTGCTCTCTAATCAGTTTCGCATTGTGACCATCAAATGTTTATCCAAATGATTTTGTGGTTAAGAGAGTAAAGCTGACAAGCTGCAGGCCACCATTTTAAAACCCATTTGTGACGACATCTACAAGAAAAGTCCCACCAAATGCTTTCCAATTACTACAACAGGGTTGGATGTTAAAATACTCCAGTACAGTATACAGACGAGCATGTTTTACATCTCAAGACAATGGGAATGACACCCAGGGAGTAACGCCCAAAAGAACTCTGTATTTAGAGGTTGAATGAGGTGTTACACTGACCTTCAGATGAGAGTAATCATAGTAGGTCTAGTTGTCCTCAGGGTACATGTGGTTTTTTATATAGTTGTGCACTTTGCTCCATTGTTACGAAGTCTCGTGGGCCGTTTTTACACAGCCCTGTCTTGGAGGGTCTCTGGTGGGAAAGGAAAAAAGTCTTTGGGCTTTTTGAACGGCTTTTTCTGGCCTTTTCTATTAAAGCTCTGTGCAGACCCCCAGAGCAGTGGCCTTTAGCTAACATCTTGAAAGCTTTGAGATGATGGGCATGACTGCCTTAGTCTGACCCATCAATATAGAACTTTAACTCTTTCAAAACGAAGCCTAAAGTGGTTGTTTGGGCATATCTTTGTGTTTTACTGGTAACTTTGTGAACACACTGGGGGTTGTTGTCTTGTTATTTGTTTTTTAATCCCTAAATGAAATACTTAAAAAAAAAGTTTTGTTATTGTTATGCACAACATTGTATTCACAATGAATAATGCATACATATGGCAAATAAATGATTGGCTTTATTGAAAAAAAATTGTTAAACTCCCAATCTGTGTTCTTTAAAATACAAAGAAATGATTATTACTATAGTACTGAAAATTAGTGTTCTACTGAGCAATGCAGTTCCTTAACAACTATGGTTGGCAACATAAAGATCAAAGCTAATTCTTTGAACAGCATTTTTCCTATATCTTTTCTTTTTTATTTCTGTCCATTAATACAAAATGCAATCATACTTTTTATCACTTGTCATATATTTATTCATTAATCCATTATCCAAACCTCTTTATTCATTTCAGTTAAGGCCAACCCATTACAAGGCAACAAACATAGACAGACAACCACTCACACACATTCACACCTTGCAAGGAAACTCCACCCAGAAAGGCACTTGAGGCCAACCCAGGGATTGAACCCAGGACTTTGTTGCTGTAACCAAAGAAAGAGTAAACTTCCATTCATCCATCCATTTTCTAAACCACTTCTTCTGTTTCCAGGTCACGGGAGAAACTGGAGCCAATCCCAGCTGACTGCGGGCCTAAGGCAGGGTTCACCCACGACAGGAGGCCAACCCAGCGCAGGGCAACACATATACAGACAACCACTCATACACACATTCACAACTATGGGCAATGTTTGAGCATCCAATCAACCTACTGCAGCCTTTGGACAGTGGGAGGAAACCGGAGCACCTGCAGGAAACCCACACGAACACGGGGAGAACCACTACACCACCATACTACCTCATCACATGACATGTACATATACATATATTACAATATTACATTAATATTACATTACAGAATTAATATAACCAAATGAAGAGATAACTTTACTAAATAAAATCTCTATATTTACCTTTGGAATAAATATCAGAATAACCTTGCCCAATAAACACAGCAGTTGTAATGTCATGCAAAGGCATTGGATTCACATACTGCTTGGTGCCAATAAGACAAGACTGATATATTTAATAAAATAAAAATGGAAATGACATGACAAATGTCATTTTGTCAGTTCAACTGTGTTTCTGGGTTTGTAGCTAATTCCATGTTTTTTTTCGTTTTATTATTTTTTGCTACAGGTTCTCCAAGCAAGTCATTGCATACAGTAGGTTTTGTAAATGCATTGACTGAACCACTTTTACTTGTAGTGGGATAATTTTTTATCAGGAATATCTACTATACATTTTGACTCAAATACTGAAATGGTGTACATTGTCCAGCTTTGTCCAGCTTATTAATGTCTTTGTGTTTAGGTAGGTATTCACTGTAGATATTGCAGAAGATATTTAAGCCAGAATTTCTACTTAGGCCCACCAGTTATGTGTTGCTGATGATACAGAGGCACACACTGGTTTGAAAAAAAAAGTGCTTGTGTGATAAACTAAAGCTGGTTATGGCTCTCAAGCCCAAGACTTTCCCTCTTATAGCAGTTATTCATCATGTGCTACGCACCACTGTAAATATGTCCTCCAAGCAGCTCTGCTTCCATTCTTCGGAGGGGAAGTCACTCCCTGTGCAATCACTTATGAATCTGCAAACCTGTCAAACGACATGCCATTAAGCCTCACACACAGACAGGCCTCTACTGGTAAATAACACCAGCTTTGTGACTACCTGAGCAGCACTGGCAACAAATAATACAATGAGGTGCCAGTCATTCACTAGCCTCCACTGACTGAAGCAAATAATCCATGGACAGACATGCTCGCCTCATTGGCAACTACTTGAACAATTAAAATTGCATTAGCTTAATCATCCAATAAAAATGCATACTGGAGTCATAAATCCTCTGCAAACATTTGCAAAGGGGTATGCAGCCTTCCCAGATCCATTAGTTTGATCCAAAAACAGGAGGAGTGGCATCTAATCCAACTGGGAAGGCTATAAGTGGATTGAGACGTATAGTATTTGTTTCATGGCTTCCACCATGCAAGCACTTCCGCAAAAGGGAGTAAGATATTTATTCAGATTGACAAGAAGGATTGTTTCTTTTTTAACCATGCATTCATTTTACAACAAAAGCTCTGCACTAGGCCACTGCTTCAATGATGCAAAGCTGCAGAGAAGTGGTAGGTGTTAAGTAGGACTTGCATGTGTCAGACTTCATCTGTTGTGCAGAGGAAACAAGTTTAATGGCTGAGACCACCTAAGTCTGAATCTTGACGGCATACTCCCAAAGGAAAAAGAAGCTACCTGTGAGCTACTGAAATGCTCGAATGTACATTGTAATTGGATGGTCTTGTACACCTTACGATGCAGAACTGTGAATGCAAAATGTATTTAGTTTAGTTAATAATCTGTGCATGCTTCTCTTAGCTCTGATCAAAGGGAGAAATGGCACGGCATTTGGCACAAAGCAGCATTAGGAAAAGGGGTAAGTGTCTGACACTCCAGGTAAATTCTCAATTAAAATGTTGCGATCAAGCTTGTTTATCTCTCTAGCAAGGAAAAAAATGCCAAGATATTCGAACAAATTCTTCATGATAATATACTGTAATGCAAAGCTTGGGAGAAAGTTCATAGTTGCTGGAAGCTCAAATAGTTTGTTGGTTTTTTTTTTCTTTTTTTTACTGAAACAGAGGCTGGATGTTTTGGCCAAAAAGCCTGCTTTCCAGCACTGTCTGACAGAAATGTTGTCTGGATGAGGCAAATATCACAGTGTCACTGTTTTAAGGACTGGGAGTCCTTAGTAGTTCGGAAGGTTAGACGTGCATCAGTTTACTGTTGGTAGCTTTATTTTAATGACATTAAGGAGGCCTACTACTTCAAACTGAGAGCTTTTTTAAAAATGCTACTTTTCATTTTTTAATTGTCATTATTCTCTCATCAAAATGGAAACCGTGAATCGCTGGCCAGCTGAGATACAGGGAAAAAAGCACACTTATTATTGAAAGCAATGACTCTAATCAGCATCGGTGAAGATCATGGGTACTACAAGAATTTAAATGGCCAATATCTACTCTCTCTGGACACTAAGATTACAGTGCTTGTGGCTATTATAGACACAAGCTTTCTGTGTTGACTGCTGAGGAATTTATTATAATAAACAGGTCTGTTACATAGAATGACACATAATGAAAACCAAAATGCAATTACACAGAAATGAAATAGCTGAAGGTCCATATAAAATAAAGACATCAAAGAAATCTCCTTAATTTCTCCTACACAACAATGAGATCAGATGGAAAGACAAAGGAAACTTCTCCTGCTGCTCATATATGTCAAATGGGCAAAGGACACCAGTAATAATGTAGTAATAACGTGTCTCCCCTTGAGTGTGGTTACCATGAGGTCAAATTTAACAAATTAATAATAATAATAATAATAATAAAAATAATAATAATAATAATAATAATAACAGTTAATGATGACAATCATCTCAGTATGAACTTGTATGAGCTCAGTATGAGCTATTTCTCAGCCAAGACTAAAGACCTTCTTGGTTTTTTAAGGAAAAGGGTCCCTTCGGTCCACCTGCTGATCGGTACCGGTCACCCCATTCCTAGCTTCCAGATCCAGCATTCCATAGGTGGTGTGGATCAGGGATCTAATGACAGGGGTTACATAAACTCGCACCCAACACAGGGTGGGTGCAAAGTCTACTTGTTGAAATGAGTATTCTTAGCCATCTTAGCCTTAGCCCCCTACCTTAGCCTTAGTCCTTGTTGTTACCGACCTTAGCCTTAGCTTTAGTATTTTGACCTTAGCATTAGCATCTCTAGTATCCTGTTAGGCCCCATTGACCTTTGGATTATATCTATTATATACTATTATATATATCTATTATATATACTATTATATCATTAATGTGAGCCAAATGTATCTTTTGTCTAAAGCTTTTCTTCTTTTTAATTAATGAGAGTAATGTTTGTCAAACCACCAAATATCTTCATTTAAGCTGTGTTTTTTTTTTTCCTGTGGTAAGTTTTACAATATCTATTTACCGTACAGTTACACTCTGTAGGTTTACAGCAACTGACAGCTCATTTGTTTCTGCAAAGTATCATGCACTCCTGTTCATCAACAGAAAGGGACCACCATAGACATATTAATGACCCAATATTATTTTGGAGCGTTCTCAGCACAGCAATGACATTGACATAATTTGCTAGTGCAAGTTGTGCTGGTATAAGTGTATCAGTTACAACAGTTCATAAAGATACACAAACAAGAATTTGTAAGACATTATTATGTTTATTTTTATTAAACAAAAACAGCAGGAGACCAATGCAGTGAATTTGTGCCATACCCCTCCGCCACATGGTTATATCACTTTCTAAATTTACAGATCACTCAAGATAAATGTTAATGCAGTAGGTCAACAGAGAATATGTCGATATCACTAATTTACAGAACATGGTCCACTACCCATCTGGTCATTAGTGGTCTAATGCAGTCCATTTTCTTTAATGTACAACCCCATAGGCAAATTCAGAACTTGATCTCTAATAAAACAATTAAGGGGCAGAGGCATGTTTACCATTATGGTACATCACATTTCCTTTGAATTGCAATTTTAATTTGTTTAGGAACTGAGGATATTAATTGTATTCTATTTAATAATGGCCCATCTTATTTCAGTAGACTCATTATTTTAGATCATGTGTAATATTTGGGTTTAGGTCTGATTAAATGCCTCTGAGCTTTCTGAATTCCAGGAACTTGCAGTATGTTGTTACCGTTTCTGAATTTCAGTGCATGTAATATGTTGCATGCTGTCCCTGAATTTCTAAGTGCTTTGGCCTATATCCTACCAAAAAAGCACTTCTCTGGCATTCCTTGACCCAGTGTCTGGAGCCATAGCACATTCCATTACTTCAAAACCTTTTTAGTCCTTCTTATATCCCTACTAAATAATGGATGCTTTCATCAAGCACAGAAAGAACCCTTGCAGTTTTGTTTACACCATTCAGCAGATGCTATGCAGCACATGCTTCATGAAAAACCCAATGCTGTTCATGTGCCAAGGTAAAAAAGAGGCTGATTTTGATGAGGATCATCGGGTGCCTTCACCAGCAATGGGCTCTCTTTGCCTCCAATAGCCGCAATGCAGCACTGGCTCAGGGCCTGTCATAATTAATGCATTTTAAGTGAATGATTAATATGGCCAGCTTTTGCAAGGAGCATATCCGTTTTTCAGATCAATCACTATGAGTCAAAGTCTTATTGGCAATTAATAATTAAACCCACATTACTGCAGCTCTTCCCTGCAAAAAGTGGAGTGGTTCACTGCCAGCTGCCTTTCATTTCAGTGTGTGATTATTGACTCTGAATGTTGGACTGTGGATGTAAGACTAGTTCCACTCTTTTTGGACAAGAGTTCTGGTGTGAAGAATGAGTTCCCTTGGCATAGTCACTTGGAAAAAAAGGAAATATTTTCAAGTTCACATTTTGAGATCCTCTTTAGAGAAGTAATTGCCATCAAAAGTTCCCCAAAAGTCATTCAGTGTTGTCTGTAGAGCTTTGATTATCCTTAATGATTCTAAAGAACTTTCCAGGAATGATTTTTGAGTGACAGAAATACCTCCTAAGTCCACCAATTTTAGTGACATCAGAAAAGAATTTAAATTTGCTCAACTGGAAATCAAAAGGGACACCCCCACTGTTAGCGACTGGGCTATATTAGAAACACCTGCCTTGTTCTTCCACTTCCACTGTAGACCTACCACATAATTACAGATTTCTACAGTTGGTCATCCACCTACTTCATTTGCATTGGACACAGCAGTGACACGGTAATGGAATGTTAGTGTTTGCATGGTGTTGCTACAGGTCTACCAATTACAGTGGTATTGCTGAAGCATTTATACACATGAGGGTCACTGTTAGGTTGGAAGTTTTTCACTTCTTTTTACAGGGCAACGTCCTAACCACTAGGGCACCACTGCATTTATTCAGGGCATACAGTATGTCACAAAAAGAGAGACATTTGAAGCTAAAATTAGAATTTAAAATTTAATTCTGATACTGTCAATTACACTGTACACTTGGGTTCAATTTTGACAGCTAGAACCAATTTGTCATTCAAATGGTCTGTTACAGTTGAGAGAGCTCAAGATGAATGTGAGCATGCTTTAAACTAGTAGTGCACAATCTTCAAAGCGCTTGCTGTGTCTTCCTTTTGTTCTACATCTCAGGGGCACATGAGCAGTTATGGAATAGCTCATGCCAGAACACACTCAGGCAGCGAGGCGGAGCAGAACAGAGAAGCAACTTTGCGCTGTTTGCAGCTGATACTTCTTCTCAAGTGGTTTACAGACTCGCCACTAGTCTCTGGCATGCAAAACCTACTGGGTCTTGCTTTGCGAGTGACAGGAGACAGGGTGTAGCTTTCTCTCTAGGTATCAAAACTGTCAGGCCACCTATTTGGCACCAGACTTCCCCAAGGAACTGAATTTCATGGCAAGCACACCCCTCCCCACACCACCCATGAACCTCCTAGGCATATGGTGCTGTCAACGCAAGCTAATACTCCGACTTGTCATCTTGCCTATAATGTTTTTTTTTCCCCACTCTCCTCCCTCTATACTCCTCTTTTGGGGATTCAGACCACAGTGAAGAGACGCAACAGTTAAGACTTTAAGCTACTAATCTAGACCGCCTGCGAGAACATCGAGGGGAGGAGGGCCCCTTAGCTTCGGGCACATTGGAGATGACAGTTCGCTGAGGAATGGCGCAGGCTGCTGTTGTACTGTCGCATAAATCAACCCCCTGCCTCGGCCTCCTTTCGCATTCCAATCAGCCGGCTTGGACACTCATTGCCTCTGCCTGTATGCAGACCCAGAGTCAACTCTGCTGTGCCCTAAGGACGGATGGAGGTTAGCTGTCATTCTAGATTAATAGACACATTTGCCATTTTGACCCCTGCCCTCTCATCAAGCTGGACAGTGGCATACATTTTCACATCACTTTCCCAGGACAAGCCTTGTCAAGAAGTTAAATCAAAGGACTGAGCATTTTGGACAGGGAATGAAGGAGCCTTTTGTCCTTAGAGTAGACTGAACAATAACAGTCATTCAGATTTAACTAAGCAATATGTCTTTCACAGTGTTCTTCAAGAAAGCATCTTAGTACTTGCTTTGTCAAAGTAATCAAATATGAGGTGTTTTAGACTGAGATACTCTATAACCATAATTTTCTGACTTGCAAAGAAGAAGAAGAAGGAGGAGGAGGAGGAGGAGGAGGAGGAGGAAGAGTAGGAGAAGGAGGAGTAAATAAAAAATATGAAGAGGAGGAGGGGGGTACATGAAGAAGGAGAAGAGAAAGAAAAAAGAAGAAGAAGAAGGAGGGGGAAAGAAGGAGGAGGGGATGCATAAAGAAAAAAAGTAGAGTATGACTGAGAAAAGGAAGGAGGAGAAGTAGGAGGAGGGGGAACATGAAGAAAAAGGAGAAGAAGAGGGAAGAGGTGGAGGAGGAGAAGGAGGGGAGGGTATATGAAGAAAAAGAAGTGGACAAAGAGCAATGTGAAGAAGGTGAATAAGAGGGATGACAAGTAGGAGAAAAAAATGAGAAGGAGGAGGTACATGAAGAACAAGAAAGACAATAAGAAGGAGAATGAGGAAGAGGAGGAGGGGATATTCAATGATGAAAAAGAAGAAAAAATAAGAAAAAGATGAAGAAGAAGAAAAAGAAGAAGGAGGAGGAGGACGACAAGGACAAGTGGATACATAATGAAGAAAAAGAAGGAGGGAGGAGAAGGGGATACAAGAGGAAGAAGAAGAACCATTAGAAAAAGAAAGAGGAAAAATGACCAAATCTCCCTAAAACATCAAAGTTTTTCAAACAGCAATTTCATTGTAGTAATTATAATGTAGTACATTATTTTGACATGAGTGTGATTAGGCACTATAAAGCAAACAGTTCTCCCGTATTCCTACTTCATCACATTTAGGGATATAAACATGTTTTTTAAAATCCTCTTTATGCTTGAGCATTTAGTTATATCTCATTCTCACTTTATGTACAAGAACACGTCTCCTGTGCGGCTTCATTATCATGACTAGTTAACAAAATGCTCCAGTGGCTTTGATTAATGCATCATCCCCAATGAGAAGATATAAAGAAGCTTTGACTGACTAAAAAGAAATTAAGGACCAGCGTTTGAAAGGGTCTGTGCACCTACACTTTCATCTTCTTTTCTTCAGTGGACATCCTCCTTCAGGCAAATCAGTGTGATGAAAAACCAAGCCTTTTAGTGAAGATGCAAAACACATGTATGCTTTTTTCTCTGTAAGCTTGGAAATCATAACCAAACATGTTAAGCAAAAACTGTGTTGTGTACAGAAGTTGAAAGTGCTCAGTAGGGTTATGTGCAAAACATTAAGAATTCATTACAGTTTGCATTTCCTTATAATGGGCTGCTTTTTAAGTGCAGGCTATTTTAGAGGAAGTGCTTATACCTGTATATCACCTTAAGATTTTATGCCAGCATATATATATATATATATATATATGATATTTGTTGATTTTCACACTGCATATTTAAGCATTTTTTCATCTTTGTAATTAATGAGTTATTTACATCCTTGTCAATATTTTTAAAAGCATATTAATATTGGAAAGGGTGTCTTCTTTTATTAATAATGTAAACACATTCAGCAGTGATGTATTTAAACATTCTTGGGCACGAGGTTTTGGCAAGGACCCATATTGCTTATGTCAGTGGCCTGTCTAAATACTGAGCTGGATTTGTATTTACCGAGTAGCCCTTGGTTTTTGAGCCTATTAACCTTGAACACTTGGAAACCTGCATTTGTTGCATTTAATGACATGTGAAAGAAAATGGGTAAAAAAAGTTCAGATTGTACACAGAATTCATTTTTTAGGCCATGAAAATATATAAAAATTGAAAGCTATGTAAAACAGATTTCTTTAAAATGTCTTGTGATCCCTGTCCTGGGTAAACATAACTAAAAAGCTGGTAGTTTGGCTGGGAAAAAGTATCTTGTGATGACTGCCAATGACTCTAATTGTTTGCATACAACTAGAAAAGGTAATTTTAAAATGGTGACAAAATATATTTGACTAGAAAAAACATTCAGCAAGTTTACTTGAAGTAAATATCATCTAACAAAAGTAAGCCATGTCATTACTATTCTACATACTAACTTATTGTATCTCAACATCATTAACTCTGCTCAATTGTTAACCAACTGTAAAAGCTTTAATGCAACAGAGGAACCATAGTCAGAATGCAGGACTTACAGCAGTAAAAATCATAAAGAAACAGCTCTGGACAGCCCACCAGCACTTGGGCAGGAGTGAGCAAAATGTAAAAAAAATGACTGCCTTCTTGCATAACCTACTGATATTGTTTGCTTGGGTAAGACACTTTATAGGAGTTCCAGCACTCCAGCAGAGAAAACCAATGGCTTCTGTAGGGAAGACAAAAGCTAGGGTGTCCAGGTTCATTGCTTTTGAAAAATATAAACTTTAAACTTATTTTTTTGCCAATATTTTTTTCAGTTTTTTTATTTGATTGTACATTGTTTTATGACATTTGACAGATATCCTTATCCGGAGTCATTAACAATTTATTCATGATATAGAGATAAGGAACTTGGGTAGCTTTGACAATGATAAAGAGTCACCTCACTTTTTCACTACTTACTCAAGGATTAATTAAAAAATAATAAAAACAAAATTTCTATGAAAAAGGCAAATGCTGCTTGGGATTCTAAAGCTTGTAACAAAGACATTCATGCTTATTTTACCTTGCAAGTAACATCTCTAAAGTGACTTCTTCTTGAAAAAATATTGACAAAACAATTGTCACTGTAAACCAATTATTGTCCAAAAAAAGATTTTTCCATTTTTCATTTTTTTTGTTTGATTTTTTCCCCCTTTTTACATCAACACAGTTGGCCTTTACATCTTTCGTGATGAGCAGATATGGAAAAATGCTCCAAAATCACTTGTTTTAAAATGTTCGTCGGTTAATTTAAATTAGAAGTAGGGAACATTTTGCCTTATACTGTTAAATTACCATTTACCAATAATGGTAAAGGTAAGGCACTTTATAGGAGTTCCAGCACTGCAGCTGAAGAGAAAGATTTTTTTAAAAATTATTTTTGGACAGTGAAAATTTGACAAAACCCACTGATTTGGCTACTGCTCAAACCCACAATCAGTGACATATCTAATACATCCAGAAGGCTTAAAGTGATGGCTCCCTTCATGAAAACTTTTCCTACTCATTTCAAATCAAACTAAATTCCTCTTGGCTGATTCCACTGTAACGTCCTAATTATTAGTAGCAAATCTGACATTTTTAGGCCATTATTCCAGTGACTGATGGAAAATCTAACTTAGTTACATCTATCCAGATACCAAGAGAAGAAGGTAAGATGACAGCACAGCAGCAGCATGCAGCAGCCTCTCCAGACCAAAATGGTGCTAATTTGTACTATTTTGTGTCTTAGTGTGACCAAACTCACTAAATGGACACCAGAAGGACAAGTGTCACAATCTACCATCGCCAGACACTGTTGTTGTACAGAGACTCACGCTTTGTTTCGCACAGAAACGGAGTCCTGTGCAATATTCCTGGCAGGGTGCTTAGGGAATGTGCAGACCAGCTGGCAGATGTTCTAACTGACATCTTCAACATCTCCCTGAGCAACGCCACTGTTCCAACGTGCTTCAAGAATACAACCATCATTCCAGTGCCAAAGAAGTCTCCAGTGTCCTGCTTCAACAACTACCATCCCATTGCACTCACTCCAATTATCATGAAGTGCTTGGAGAGGCTCGTCATGAGGCAAGTCAAGACCCTGCTGCCTCAATCCCTGGACCCCCTGCAGTTTGCATATCGCTGAAACTATTCAACAGATGATGCGATAGCCACCACCCTTCAACTGGCCCTCTCACATCTGGACAAGAGGGACACATATGTGCAAATGCTGTTCATAGACTTTAGTTCAGCATTTAACTTAATCATCCCCCAACATCTGACTGAAAAGCTGAGCCTGCTGGGGCTGAACACCTCCCTCTGTAATTGGCTCCTGGACTTCCTGACTGAGAGGCCTCAGTCAGTTAGGATTGGGAACAAAACCTCCAGCAACACCATACTGAGCACTGGTGTTCCACAGGGTTGTGTGCTCAGCCCTTTGTTGTTAACTTTGCTGACTCACGAATGTGCAGCAATGCACAGCTCAAACCACATCATCAAGTTGCCAATGACACAACTGTGGTGGGTCTCATCAGCAAGAACGATTACTCAGCATACCGGGAAGAGGTAAAGCAGCTAACGGACTGGTGCAAAGCCAACAACCTTTCTCTGAATGTTGACAAAACAAGGGAAATGGTTGTTGACTTCAGGGAAAACCATAAGTGACCACTCTCTGCTATACATTGACGGCTCATGTGTTTAGATAATCAAAAGCACCAAATCCCTTGGTGTTCACCTGGCAGAGAACCTCACCTGATCCCTGAAAACCAGCTCCACAACCAAGAAAGCCCAGCAGTGTCTTTATTTTCTAAGGAGACTGAGGAAAGCCCATTTTCCACCACCGATCCCCACCATGTTCTGCAGAGGGACCTTTGAGAGCATCCTGAGTATCAGCATCACTGGTTTGGAAATTCCATGGTCATGGAACGCAAGGCCCTGAAGCCGATTGTGAGGTCAGCTAAAAAGATCATCGTCCATAGTCTCTCTCCCCTCTATCATGGGCATCTACACCACACGCTGCATCCGCAAAGCCAGGCTGGAAGAAGGTACCAAATCATTTGGGCCTTCACCACCAGAATGTGCAATAGTTTCATCCCTCAGTCTATAAGACTCTTAAACACTCAGGGACTGTCAACACACAAACACACACACACACACATTCACTTAACTAGTCCTTAAATGTATATTTATTTATTAATATTTATCTTTATGCTGCTACACTCTTCCTGCTCCCTGTGTCATTGTTTACAATCACATTATTGATTTTTTTGGCACACCCTTCTACTTTGCACCTGGTAGTCCCATAACTGTGCACTGGTCACTGTTGTATTGTTTTTGTTTGTACCTGTCTGTCTTTGCACTGTCCTGCAATGTTTGCACATCCTTGCACAAAATGCACTTTATGTTGTCAGTTTTTGTGATCCTGTGTTTCATGTAGCACTGTGCTCCTGGAGGAATGCTGTTTCATTTTACTGTGTACTGTCTGAACTACTTGAGAAATATGTCATTGGATCGTTTTTGTTTAGCCATTCAAGAATTTAATGCTACTGTTTTCAATTTAAATTTAATAATGCAGATTAAATGATAGAGATGCATTTCTGTCTTTGTTCTTTTTTCCCCCATTCCCTTCTGGATTGGAGAGAGCATTAGTAAAAAGGTAAATTTAAAAAAACATTATAGACAGGACGATATACAGTGGGTACGGAAAGAATTCAGACCCCCTTCCAATTTTTCACTTTTTGTCATATTGCAGCTATTTGCTAAAATCATTTAAATTATTTTTTTTTTTTGTACACACAGCATATTGACAAACAAAAACATGTATGTAAAAGTATTCAGACCCTTTGCTGTGACACTCATATTTAACTCAGGTGCTTCCATTTGTTCTGATCATCCTTGAGATCACCTTCATTTGAGTCCAGCTGTGTTTGATTTTACTGATTGGACTTGATTAGGAAAGCCACACACTTGTCTATATAAGACCTTACAGCTCACAATGCATGTCAGAGCAAATGAGAATCATGAGATCAAAGGAACTGCCTGAAGAGCTCAGAGACAGAATTGTGACAAGGCACAGATCTGGCCATGGTTTCAAAACATTCTGCTGCACTTAAGGTTCCCAAGAGCACAGTGGCCTCCATAATCCTTAAATGGAAGACATTTGGCATGACTAGAACTCTTCCTAGAGCTGGCCATTCGGCCAAGCTGAGCTACCGGGAAGAAGAGCCTTGGTGAGAGAGGTAAAGAAGAACCCAAAGGTCACTGTGGCTGAGCTCCAGAGATGCAGTCAGGAGATGGGAGAAAGTTGTAATAAGTCAACCATCACTGCAGTCCTCCACCAGTCAGTGCTTTATGGCAGAGTGGCCTGTCAGAAGCCTTACCTCAGTGCAAGACACATGACCGCCCGCATGGAGTTTGCTAAAAGACACCTGAAGGACTCTGAGATGGTGAGAAATAAGATTCTCTGGTCTAATGAGAC
>JBBPDA010137171.1:0-21966 GCA_037974385.1 Arnoldichthys spilopterus
GTGATGGGTTAAATGCAGAGGTCACATTTCGTTGTGGTGCTTGAGTGTGTTCACAATGACAAAGAGTCACTTTTACAGTGCTCATGAGAAATCATAATAAAATAAAAGCTCATATATTCTTTTCATCTTTACTCCAAAAAAGAAACAATGCTGACTTGTACTTGTGTAGATCAGTTCATATACAATGTTTGTGTTTTGAACACTAAAGGGATAGAATATGACGTGACTATTATTTTTTTAAAAGAGCCACTCTTTCCCCCTGGACCTGCTGCTGTTCAACATGCTGTTACTGTTGATGGAGATTCTGTACAGGTCCAGCTTGTCCGAATATTCAACTACTTTGAGAAGCAATATCCTGCACTATATGTAAGTAAAAGAACTGAACAGAAATACTGAAGATATTTTTTAAATTAAAATAGTAATGCTAACTCACATACCTATAAGTGCCACTGCTGTGCTGAGAATAGTCTACCACCCTGACCATTGTTGAACAAGGTTAACAAATTATTCAGAGAAACAGATGGACAATAAATCCATTTCAGGTTTCAATTAAAGCATTAGGAATGTGTTGTCTCAGACCCATATATGTATATGTTCATTGTCAATTTGATTCTATATTTTCATCACCCCAATTAACACCATAGTCTTTCAGCTATAAACACAATATGCTATAATAATATATCAGTAAAAACATGAAAAATGTTGTTACTGTAAACATAGATAAAGAATGTTTCTTGAAGTTATATACTGATGAAAACAAATATAAAAGTTTTATTTTTTATTTTTCTTACAAGCAGGTAAAGTTAAGTAAGGGATGAAAGATTGTTTTAAATGTTTGACCATATGTACAGTGTGTAACTTTAGAATTATCTTCTATTTCTCTTTCAGTTCAGTATGGATGGATTCCTGTCTTTTCAGTACCTTAGCTTTGATGGCTATGTTCCAAATCAATACATAGACATTATTGCTCCACTGTGGACTGACATTGACATCTACACCAGAGGAAACATTTACTATGAGCAAGCCACAAGCGGTCCTCTTCTACAAACAGCTACAGAAGAAATGAATCGAATGTACCCTGGGTTCACGCCTTCCTGGGTTTTCGTCAGCACTTGGGATAAAGTGGAATTTGAACCTGATTATGGGGTAAGAGTCTGTCCTTAAAATGTAGTCTCTGCCTTCATGCTGACAGTGCTTAGCATCTTTTTCCATTGTAGGAGGTGACTTTCCAAGTGGTCCTAGTTTCTGATGATGAAAGCCGTACTTTCATTCTAATGAACTATGGAAACATGCCCAATAATGATCAACCCTGGATGGTAAGAGGAGCATACTCATGCATGTCTTTCCTCAAGATATAGTTAAATGACATAATATTTACAACATTTACTTGCTTTAAATGTATTTTGATGATTATTTTTAGGCTGGCTATTTGACACAGAACAACGCCCATAGTTTCTCGATTCAGGCCTCCAGCACTTCCAACTTGGCTTCAACTACTAACGTCGGAATTCCTGGTCGCTGGGCTTTCCAAGTTTATGGTGATTACTATGGTGAGTTTACTCTTATTTTGTATATTAATTTGTTAACAACATTTAGCTCTAATGGTAACAACCATGCTTTACTAACAGATATAATCTGTTGTGATGGCTCATGAAATCATGACATGATGTGTTTATGGCGTCTTTATGTCAGTGTTTTGTAGCCGACTCTCATTTATTGTTTCAGTCCTTTTTTTGCAGCTTTATTCAAAAGAATGCCAAATGCTGACTAAGGCTGCAACTAATGAATGTTGATTATTTGTTCTAATGAATTGGTTGATCCAATAAAACACAGAAAATTATTTCTTAAAAATGTACTCATTTTTTTATAATATCTCTCTCTCTCTCTTTCTCTCCTCACTCTAAACTTAGTTGGGGTGAACTCGACATTTACACCAGGTAAGCTGGTTAACATTTTCAGTGGAATTTTCTGCAGCTTTTTTTGTTTCATTTCTAAAACAATGTCATTTGACCTGAAGGCTTAAACCTTTGCATTGAACAGTATATCTGCTGCAACCACATGTGCCAACCCATGTGCATTTTATTTTTAGACTATATGCCCAGTGAAATAGAATCAAGTTTGTTTTATTGTCTGGCTGTGCAAAAATTCTATAGCATACAAAGTTTGCTTAACCTTCCTAACCAGTATAACTTAATTTCCTTGTCTTTTTCCACACAATGTAACCCCTACTTCCAAAAATACCTCCAGTAATACCACACACAGAGAAACGTATTATTTGCATCTTAGATGATTCACTGGCTATAAGATGTGAATTAAAAAAATTATGAATATGTGAAGGTCAGTTAGTTATTTATAGTGTGTTCATTTTGTATTGCTCTCTCTCTTTTACTCTCTCCTCTCTACTCACTTTAAACTTAGTTGTGGTGAAGATGACATTCATGCCAGATAAGCTGACTAACATTTAGTGAAAACTTTAGAAAAGAAAAGCTTACATAGTTTCTGTTCTCGTCATATTGTTTATTTGCTAAATTTATAATACATGGAAATAAAAATAATTTTAATGCACAGTATGCAAACTGTATGGCATATTCAATATGTTATGATTCAGTTGTTTTCTAATTTTTTTAACTGGGTAATAGAAATTGTTCACCAAAATTTGCAGAAATAAAAAAGTGTTTGTTCCGCATAGAAGAGATGTACTTTTTTCCCTACATATGTGACGAGACTAAGGTACTCACGACAGGAAAGAAACAGGGTATCGACAACAGAGAACATACAAAGACTAAGGCAAACATGGGGGGTTAAATAGGTACACGAAACGAGGAACAGCTGACGCAGGATGGAGACAGGGAACGAGGGACAGGGGCCATACAGGCATACCTTTTACTTTGTATCTTATTTTACATCAAACAGACCACCTTCTTTTTAACAAAACTCCAGTAATATCACACATACATAATTTGCATCTTTTATTACTCAACTCTAAGGTGTGATTTGAAAACATTAGAGATGTGGATTTGAGTCAGTCATATATAGTTTATTCTTTCTATGTCTCTTTCTAAACTTAGTTGTGGTGGAGACAACATCCACACCAGGTAAGTTGACTAACATTGCCAGTGCAAATGTTATAAAATAATGTTTTTTTGCTTTTTATTTGTTGAATGAACAAACCGCATTTCCAGAAAAGTCTGGATATTTCCAAAATGCAATATATATATATATATATGTGTGTGTGTGTGTGTGTGTGTGTGTGTGATATGTTATTCACAGAATTTTGAAGCAGTTTGGGAGGCTCCATGTTAAATAGGCCAGTTGGTAGCAGGTGTAACTAGATATAAAAGCAGCAATTATCATGCAAGCAAGGATGGTTATGGCTCATCCCTTTCTGATAAAATTAGTGAAAGAATTATTTGTTTAGCATCTCAGCTCAAGATTGCAAAGAGTTTTGTTCATCTACAGTACATAAAACTTCTGTCAAGGGTGCTGTATGACCCAAAACAGAAACTAAGGACCCAGGAGCAGACACAGACAACACAGACAACAGAGTCTGAACAAAAAATTTATTGACAGTTTTATTTAAGTACTAAACTGATGTGCACAAAGGGCTAAACAGAAATTTACATAGAAGTAGTCAGTCTTGACGTGAGACAGGCAGAGTTTGTCGGGCAACAAGGAACAAAATCTGGTAATCCAACATGCTTGACAAGCCCCTGATCCACAAAACAGGCCTAACAGTACCAAGGGGTACAAAAGTCATGTGTGAGCTCGTCGTGCTCAGGCTCATCTCTGATGGACTGAAAGAATGTGGTCAGATGAGTCCACATTTCACCTTGTTTTCTGAAAGAAAAGAAAAGAGTTTTCTGTGCCAAAGATGAAAACGATCATTCATGTTTTTATCAGCAAAAGGTGCAAAAGCCAGCATATGTGATTTATATGAGGTGAATCTGTGCACACAGCACAAGTGAGTTTGAAGGTATTTGAAGGTACCATTGATGAGGTGTATAATTGTAAGGACTGGAGTAGAGGGGGAGGCGCTGCCACCTGGTGGCTGGGAACCGCTAAACCGGAAGCGGCCCCCATGCCCAGCAAAGACCAGCATTTATTAATTAACATGTAATGAAAGGGATTACTTAAGAAATTTACTTAAAAACTTTATTTTTTTTTCTTTTTGCTGTTTTAACATGCAATAGTCCTCTAGTAAAATCACAAACACATTTTATATTTAATTATTCACTGGCTCCAATGTCTTAATTCTAGAAAATACTAGGATTGTTTTTAACCTTTCCTACCTGTTTAACCTTTCTTTCTTTCTTTCTTTCTTTCTTTCTCTTGTTTTTACATGCAATTTATGGTTCATTCATTTTGTCTCTCTTTCTCTTTCTAAAAATAGGTGTAGTGGAGACAACTTTTGCACCAGGTAAACTGACTAAAATGTTACATTTACATTCCATTTACATTTTGTTCAATTGGCTGAAACTTTTACCCAAAGCGACTTCCAATACAGAGAAAACAATCAAGCATTAGAACTGCATAGGGCAACACTGAAGTGAGGGCTACAGAGAGTATAACGCATTTCTTAGTTGTGAAATACAAATGGTAGGTGCTACAATAAATATTGAAGACAAGTGCTGCAATAACTACAGACAGCAACTACTACAATAAATACAGATGGCAAGTGCTACAATAAAACTAAGTGGAACATTACAATCTGGAAGACGTTTTCTAGGCAGTTATCAGGTAGAAATAGTTTGTACGTGACGGCCTATGTGCTGAGGTGGGTGCAGAACAGTTGAGTGTTGAGACGCTTCTTGAATGTAGAGAGAGACTCAGCTGATCTGGTGTCACTGGGCAGCTCATTCCACCATTGAGGAACAATGAAGGAGGAGAGTATAGAGTGGTGTTTGGTTCCACGAGGGGAAGGAATCTCCAACCACTGGTCCCTCGCTGATCTGAGTGATCTGGTGGGAGTGTAGGACTGGATCAGTGTTTCCATGTAGGCGGGAGCTGATCCAGTTTTCACAGTGATTCAGTTTTTTTTACATTATGAAATAAAAGATTATATGATTTCTGTCCTAAACAACATAGTGGTATTAAAGTTTGAATGACAAATTATTAATTCTGATGAATGTTTAAGTGAATATAAGTTTAAAAGCAAACACAGTACTACACATTTACTGTTGACTTGCTAAATTTATTATACAGGAAAAATAATAAAACATAAATTATGGCCTGTGCAAAAGTCAAGGCACATTCAATTTTTTATGATTTTGTTTTAATATGTTAAACTTGGTAAATAAATAAAAAAATTATATGCTAAAATGTCCAGAAACAAAAATTCTCTGTGCATAACTTACCATACCAGGTTACCTTTTATTTATTTTTTTCTCTTGGTTTTACATGGAAAAGACCTCTTCCTTCCAATGTAACTCTCTATTAATATCAATTATATTTTGTCTTTGATGATTTACTGGCTCAAAAATGTCAATTTAAAAACATTGCCAAGATGAGTAAGTAATTTCTGGGTCATTTATTATATCTGTCTCTTTTTCTCTTTATCTCTCTCTATTTCTCTCTCTCTCAACGTAGGTGGGGTGAAGACGACAGTTGTACTAGGTAAGCTGACTAACATTACTAGAAAGTAGAGAGTAGAAAGTTAATGTGTATATCTTACATGTGATTTACATGGAAAAGACCCCTTCCTTTTAACATAGCTCTCTAGTAATATCAATTATATTTTATTTTTTGATAATTTACTAGCTCAAAAACGTCAATTTAAAAACATTGCAAATGATGAGCAAGCATTTTTGGGTCATTAATTCTGTCTCTCTCTCTTTCTCTCTCTCTAAACTTAGGTGGGGTGGAGACAACAGTTGTTCTAGGTAAGCTGACTAAAATTCTGAGTAGAAAGAAACGATTCTTAAATTAATAACAGATAAAATTTGGCCTATGCAACAGTTAAGGCACATTGTGTATATGTGTGTATATGTTACATGTGATCTGACTGGGGTGAGGAGGGGCAGGACCTGTTCCTTTTTTTCCACACTTTGACCATGAAAATTAGACTCACTGATAAATAGCCTGACCTGGTATAAAATCCAGAAAATAGAGACCCCAATTCTAGAAGAAGAGTTGGTATATTTTTCAAAATGAACCATTTTGTAATATGTTAATTCACATGAAACTTCATTTAACACAATTCAATTGAAAAGGGTTTCTGCAGTTTTACTGACCAACTTAATTGTATTTGTATATATATACACAAATGTAGAAATTTGTGGCTGCAACACTGTAAATGTATCACTGCGTTTTGGAGGAAAATACAAACATGCAGTTAAACAATTTTATTTAAAGATAAGCACAAAGTAAACGCATGGCAGGATGAAAAATGTGGCAAGACTAAGACACTTTCAAGACTAAGACATGTATTGGTTCAAGTAATGGTGTCACAGAGATCCGAACAAGACTAAGGAGACACATGGGCCTAAATACTAGGACTAGACACAGAACAACTGGGCAAGGGTGGAGACAAGAAACAAGGAACAGGTGAAATTGAAACAAAGGACAGGACATAGGCAGAGCTTAGATGTAAACACAAGGACAAAAGCACATGGCAAACCAAAACAAGACTTGCTAGGAAAATGTGGAACAAGGAATCGTGACAAACACACTCAACAAATGTTGGGAAAGATGCATGTGTGCCACTTAAGTCGGTTACAATGACAAACTGCAGTCAGGTCCAGAACCCAATGAGGACGACGAGCATGCAGATGAGCTTCCCTGAGACGGTTTTTGACAGTTTGTGCAAACCGATTGTGTAGTGCTCACTAACACAGATTTAGACAAATTTGTGAACAGTATTTCAGAGTAATGGGTCCTTTGTTTATGTAGAAAATGTTTCAGATTCAGTTCAGCTCATGAAAAATGGGAGCAAAAACAAAAGTGTTGCGTTTATATTTTTGTTCAGTGTATATTTTGATATAAACTTTTAGTTCTATTTAAATTCACACGGATGCACCCACATACCATCACATAAGCTGGTTTTGCACCTTTCACCGATCTAGGTGGTTATTTTAATTAAATGCACAGATAACTCAATGCCTGTTTTTTTCTGAAAACAAGCTGAAATGTGGACTCATCTGACCAGTGCACATGGTTCCACAATCTTTTTATTTATCTAAGATGAGCTTGGGTCAAGAGAACCAGTATTTCTCAATATGTAAAGAAGGTCTTGGCCACCTGGTGCCTTTCACACCAGGATATACTGGGTTTTGATGCAAACCTCGAGAAAGAGGTTTCTTCCATGCAGATAAGCTGTAATAATGACAGAGGCGTGATATTTCAATACAAATCTATTTTCTTATTTCGCTAAAAACAATTGAAAGTTATCATCATCACACAAGATTTAAAGTGCACACTGTCCCATAATGCACCAAATCATATGGCCAAGGGAAGGAGGTAATGGCTGCCACCAGGAATATCGCTGTTACATTAATAACTAGGGGTCCAGAACAAATAGCTGTTGGGGAGCATCTACATATCCGAGAAGAAAAGTGAGACACACACCACCCATGCTCTTGATCCTGATGCCTATTCACAGCTACAACTGACACACACACACAAAGGCACAGATACTGCACAGTCACAGCAAATGTTTTCTTTGTACTTTTGTCAGTTAAATAAAGTTTCATGCAAATTAACATACCATTTTTTTGTTTGTTTTATTGCATTTAAAAAAATCGGAAGATAGGGTTTGTACAAGGAGTGTGCATAAGCTTACACAACTGTATACCTAGCGGTGGGGCAATTTGAGGATCTTATATCTTGATCTTTCTTGAAGACTTCTACAACCAGTTTTTACAATTAAAAGATTGAGATCCATCTTTAACCCAGAATTTTGTTTTAAATTGTGCAAATAGATAATGATCAATAGAGAAGACAATACATTTCAGAATTGTAAAGAAAGTTTATGATTCAGATTGTAACTGTATTAAAAAAGATGTATGTAAGATATATGATGTTATTTTAATTATACCTTATAATTATTCTTTTTCCTCTTTTTTAACACATGATGTATGTAACGTGTCTTGTCCCACGTGTTCCTGTCCGTGTTTGTTTTCATTTTCCTTGTGTTCCCTGTCTCGTGTCTGTCTAGTCACGCCCTAGTCCTGCCTTCCACTTGTGCCTTGTTTCCTGTCCTATGTTCCTTGTTTCAGATCGTTATTTAACCTTGTGCGTTTTCCCTCAGTCCTTTGTGGGTTATTGTTAATGTCGATCCTGTTTGTTTCTGAGATTTTGCCTTGTTTCTTGTAATCACCCGCTCCTGTGTTATTCGTATTGCTCGTGTATAGTAAGTGTAGTTCGTGTTTGTCTGTACTTCCTTGTTTTGTTTTCATAGTCTGTTTTTGTCAGTGTTGGTTTGTTCATTTTAAAAATATCTAAAAAATCTGTTCCCTGTGCACTTGCCTCCAAAACACCCCAGTGATCGTGACCATGCCCCCCCCCCCCAAAAAAATCATGTAATGCACACACATTTTGTTTAAATCTTTGATAATTCACTGTGTCTTAGTTGTGAACTGATAAAAGATTTGAAGGTATGTCAATAATTTGTTGGTTCATTAATTTTGCGTTTCTCTGTTTCACTCCTTTCTCTAAATTTAGGTGGGGTGGAGACGACATATGCACCAGGTACATTGACTAACATTTTACACAAACGTGTGCTTATTTTCTACAAAACATGTGATTTGACTGCAGGTGTTAAAGTTTTACATGCAAGTGTATCTTCTACAGTCATGCATTTTTTTCTTTTACACTATGCCAATGCTCATAGGGCCCAGACTTTTTGATGATTCACCAGCTTAAGATTTGAATTATTATCTTTAATGATTTATGCATTCTGTTTTTCTCTTACTCTCTCCTCTACCTAAACTTAGGTGGGTTGGTGACGACAAATGTGCCAGGTAAGCTGACTTCAGTGCAAATTTGATAAAAGATAAGATTATGTGATTTCTTTGCTCTTCAATTAAAAACACATAACCATATGTAAAGTTTGAACAGCCTTAAACAGATTATTGCAGCTGGAAGTATCTTAAACTGGGAGCTGATAATAAAACAACAAAAAGTTTTGCTTAATTTGGCAAATTACATTTTTGCATAAAACTGTAAATCTGCTACACCCAGATGGGCCATCATCTGTTATTCACTGGCTCTAAGATGAGAAGGTGTGGAGGTGAGTCAGACATTTATGGCTCATTAATTCTGTCTCTTTCTCTCCTTTCCATAAATCTAGGTGGGGTGAATACAATAAACACACCAGGTAAGCTGACTAACATTTTAATTGCAAATTTTATGAAAGGAAAAGTATTTAAAATATTGCCAAGATAGCAGTATTTATAAGACGACTTGTATCTGCACTCTCATTCACAAAAAATGAATGCCTGAGGCAGAGTACCACAGTTTGTACTTCCTCCATGCTCTTCATTGTGCCGCCACATACCTTAGTGGTTACAGCAATGTTTAGACAGCATCATGTTTTTTGCATTGAGCAATAGTGGCAGTTGGCGGTGAGAGTGAACCAAAATAGTGTTTGGCGAAACCCATGTGTTTTGTTCCAAAGAAAGTTTCTAGTAAAGTAATAGTTTTTAATCAACCCACTCATGGCAGCTGACCTTATTTATTTTATTTTCGAACGTAATTTTTTTTCTCACTTTTGGGAAATTCCAGGTGCTAATTTTTGGCCTTGCAGCTACACCCAGGTCTGCCAGGGCGTGCACATTTTATTACATTATCCCCAATGAAAATAGGGCCCAGACACTTTCATAACCTGGGCTGAAAAAAGTCCAGAAAAATCATAGAGTGTGGTTTTTTGATGATTCATTGGCTCTAAGATTAAGAATTAAAAATGTAATGAAAATGTGGAGGTGAGTCAGTCATTCATGTTTTTTTTATTGTGTCTCTCTCTCACTCTGCCCTCTCTAAACTTGGTTATAAAGTTGGAATAAATACACAATATGTGCCAGGTAAGCTGACTAACATTTTTATTGCAAATTATAAAAAACATTACTATATCTATAGAACTTCCTAAGATACCATGTTTTTAAAAGTAATGCAAACGCAAATTAACCTTTTAAAAGACAACTACAAAAGGGCAGACACTGCTGTAAGAAGACTCAACTTTTATTTTAAAATGTTTGATATTACACCACAAACATACTCTCTGTAAACAGCATGAGAGGACTCCACTCCATAGACTCGGTAGACGAAGAATTACTCCTATGGTTTTGTGCTATTAGTGCTGTATTGCATGGTCTACACAGACATAAATTTCATTGTATCCAGATACCAGCTCACTCGCAGGTCAGTGCTCTGTGAAATTAGGTGTCCAATATGGATTGAGCTGGTTGTCTTTTGAAAGCTATGACAGATATAAGGTCAAACCAAAAGCAGACGCTACAAGGATGCAGAATTAAGGAAACCAAGTACTATTCATTGTATCATTGCAAATTGTCTTAGTGGTGGTGGTCAGTGAGGGTTAAACAAAGAATTGAACATTTTAGTCTTATATGATCTGATGTGTTGTAGTGACAAAAACTTTCATAGTCTGGCCTGACAAAATTTCAGAAAATCCTTAATTTTTTAAACGATGTAGTTGCTTTACACACAATCCTTTGTTACAACATCCTGCTCACTATACACAATCCAGTTATACCTCACAATTTTGTTCATTTTTGATGATTCACTGAATTTGACATGAAATGGTACAGTTATAAAGATGTAGAAATGAGTCAGTTGTATATGATTCTCAATCTCTCACTCTATCTGCTCTCTAAACTTAGCTGGGGTGAAGACAACAACCACACAAGGTAAACTGGCATACGTTTACAATGCAACTTTTAATAAGCATAATGTTACATAATGTCTGTATTGCTCATTTAAAAACACAGAGTTGAATAATTTCAGTCAAATAATGATGGAATTTGGTTGATTTTCTAAATAAAAAGTAATTAATGTCCTCTACAGAGAACACACTACTGCACAGTTTAAAATGTTGTGTTTTTTTATAGTTGTTTGAAAAAATGCTATAATATGGAAATAAATTTAAGCTATTTTCTTTCAGTTGTACCTTGGCCACTCTTTCCCCTTGTATCTACTGCTGTTCAACAAGCTGTTACCTTTGATGGAGGTGCTACGATCATTTTTCTTTTCCAGCCATTCCACTACTTTGAAAGACAATATTCTTCTCTATTTGTAAGTAAAATAGCAAAACAAAATGTTTATAGTCTATTAACATGCTTTCTTGGCTTATTTGCACCCTGGAACAATATGAGCAATTCTTTATAAGACATTTATAAAAATATTTATTAAGAAAGACATCAACTCATAATTATATCATGTACTCATGCCAAAGTGATACAGTACTGGCCCAAACAGGTGATTCTGTAAGGGTTAACGCCCGGATTGGCCAGCAGGGGGTGGTTGAGAGTCCTGCCTTTGTGGCTGCGCTGTGTTGGACCGGCTGGGGCATTGGTGAAATGTTACCAAGGTTGTAGCACTGTGCTTATGTGTGTCGCATGGGCGGAAGCCCTTGTAAGCATGGTTGTCCCTGGTCGCAGGTGTGGCTGGCATGGTGCCTAGGCAACACACTGAACTTTTGCTGGTACTTTGGTAAAGGCTCTTAGGTGTTTGCTCAGCATCTCCCTTTTTCTTAACTGCTAGCCTACAATTCAACAGAAACTTTTCTTACTTTTTACTAAGTTAACAAAAAACAATCTTCACTAAGTGTAAAATTTAAACCTTTTAAACGTTTTTAGGGTAAAACACAACTTTTTACAAGGTTAATGTTAACAAAAACAAATCAACCTTACAAATCAGATGAACTTTTAATTCAAAAACATCAATTTTTTGCATTCTTTACACTATGAGATTTAAATCACAGAAACATTTGTCAACAAGTTTATTTACTTTTTTGCAAATATTTAGCACAATTTGTACAATGTAGCCAAATTACATTCTGAAAGGTTAACAGACCTTTTCATCCCTCTAAATTAAAATACACACTAATTTACAAAATTGTAACAAATTTTAATCATCTGCAAAGACATTATTTTAAATTTGAGTAATTTTCATGCTATCATTATAAACAATAATTCAGAATGTTAGTTTGTTGGTGAAAAGAAAAATAATGTAGCTTAAACATAACTGAAGTAAATGAAATGTTCTTTAATTCTAGAGCATCTGACAAAGTTGGCTAGTTTCTGAGCTATCGAATGAGCATTCACACATTGTTTAGTGTAACTTCAGAATTCTCTTTTGTTTCTCTTCCAGCTCAGTATGGATGGATTTCTGTCTTTTGAGTACCTCAGCTTTGATGGCTACTCTCCAAATCAGAACTACGACATCATCGCTCCACTGTGGACCGACATTGACACTGACACCAGAGGAAACATTTACTATGAGCAAGCCACAAGCGGTCCTCTTCTACAGATAGTTACAGATGAAATGAACTTCATGTACCCTGGCTTTACTCCTTCCTGGGTCTTTGTTGCCACTTGGGATAATGTGGAATTTGAACCTGATTATGGGGTAAGTGTCTGTCATTATAATTCAGTCTCTGCCTAGAAGCTGAGAGTGATAAATTTTTTTCTTTGAAGGATGTAACTTTCCAAGTGGTCTTGGTCTCTGATGCTGAAAACCACACTTTCATCCTGATGAACTATGGAAATCTACCAAATGATCCACAACCCTGGATGGTGAGAGGAGCATCCTCATGCATGTTCTTCTAATTTTATAATGCCTTAAAATATTTCAAGATAAGGTAGCCAAATGTAACGATTGTAATAATGATAATGATTACTAAATGTACTTGTTTTAAATTTACTTTGATGATTCTTTTTAGGCTGGTTTTCAGACACAGAACAACACCCATAGTTTCTCAATTCAGACCTCCAGTACCTCCAACTTGTTTTCAACTACTAATGTGAAAATACCTGGTCGCTGGGCTTTCCAAGTTTATGGTGACCCCTACGGTGAGCTTACAGTTATTTTTTTATTGTCATTTGATTGATGTGCAGCTTTGAAGTTTAAAACAATGGGTTGTTCTAAAAAGAATAGCATGACAATGTTAAAGAATATTGCACTGTACATTGTTTTTTTAGCAACACTGCATGTCAAGGCAGATGCCTTAGGAGGTCATACCATGTTATGTCCGTAAAACAAGTAGTAGTAGTAGTAGTAGTAGGTTTATTGTCATTTTCACAGTATACACAGTACACAGTAAAAACAAAACAACGTTCCTCCAGGTCCAAGGTGCAACACAAAACAACAGTATCATGTTGCCATTACCAGTAATTGTTCTAAAAGATTATATATGTTATGACATTAAAATGTAAGATTTAAATTCATAGCATCTTTTATGACAATTGGCATATTAGAAGCAAACTCTTTGGCTGTCTGCCCTCCCCACAGGATAATATCAAAATAATTATGAAGTTTAAAAGAATTTCAAAGTATTTTAGCCTAATATACAATCTATTAATGAGAAACATTGTTTTGTATAACAGCAGACTAATTGCACATGTCTATTACAAGAAGTTTGGACCACTCCAAAATTATGTTTGCAATTTACATTTCACATTTTCTTTTGAAAAAGTTTAACATTTGTGGAATTTGTACAGACATTGTAATAGATAAGTAAATAAGTACTGAAAAAGGCCAAAATGATTTCATATTATTTATAATTAGATTTACAGAAATTACAAAAACACAGCTTTAGTTTTTAGTTATACCACTTTTCTGGTGGTTGCCCCACATAGACATTATCTGCATTTTTTTATTTGCCCTAAAGTTTTACCTGCCCATAAAAAAAGCTTATATGCTGTTGAGTTGCTTACTTGTCTAAGTGTTGGCCCTATCATCTGGAGATTATGAGCTCAAGAGCACAACTGGCCTTGCTTATTCTATATGAGAACATATATATATCATAACTCTAGAAACTCTATATTTATATTTACACTTTGGCACTTTTTTTCAATTTTGTGCTTATAGGAGAGCTACTCTTGTGTCCTAGTCTTTGTAAATGTGCTGTTGAAATATTTTAAAGCCTTCAGAAGATTGTTCATTGTGGAGGAAATTATATTGAAGTTGTGTCCAGTTAGGACAATATTTTGTACAGTGGAAATAATTAATTTGAGTTCTACAGTGTTATTACCAGTAGTGCAGAAAAAGTAATGAAATTATGTTTTTTGTTTATGTTCTTCCAGTTCCATTCAAGCTCTTCTTCCCTGTTCTGCCTTCTGCGGTTCACAATGTTATGTATGATGGAAGTAACATTGGGGTCCAGCTTCAACAGCCATTCTTCTACTTCAACAGACAGTACTCACAGCTATTCGTAAGTAAAACTACTGTTTTTACAGATGCCTTTCATATTTTTTTCACAGCTTCAGTCAAGACTAACATTACAGTTAGATCACATTAGCTTGCAGAACATAAAAAGGGAATTACACGTTTACAGTGGTGAAGAATGGAACTATATGTCTTTAAACTTTACTTCTATTTCACAGTAGCCATGGAATGGTTTCACAAAAAAATTGCTTATCCATGAATTTTAGGATTTTTCTTTTAATTTTAAAATTGTAAAATTTGAATTTGAATTAATTCAAATTTAAACATATTCTTAGATAATAATAATAATATTTATCATATAGGAGTAGTCAGTTTTCATTCAATCAGTGGAATAAGAACAAGGAAGGTGACTGAAAGGGATTAATTTCTCAAAATAACCCTCATTTAAAGTTACGGGAATGGTTTTGAATATTCTGTATGATGCCTGAGACATGTTCATGTTCATCTGTGTTTTGGGGATTGTTTTAATGATTGTGCAGTGGAAGAAGTGATAATCAGGCTTTCTCAGACAGATCTTATGGAATGTTCTGGAAATCTACACTCATTAACACAGAAGACATAAATGCTATTCAGATGAAATGCTGGGATTTTTGAAAATGCAAATAGATGTTTTTCTTTAACTCTAACATGCTACAGGCTCCTCTAATACAACATTTATTTTCTTTTTATATTCAAAGATTTTCTAACAAAGTTCACTGTAATAGACAGAGTTAAAGATGTGTCACATGCATATCTTACAAACTATTTCTTGCTAGTATTAAATTCAAGGTGGGAAAATTAATTTGTCCTAATGTAAAATTAAAATTATAGCTAAGAGTGAAAATCTGTTTAGAAAGTTATGCATTAAAGACATTAAAGTTTACTGTATAATCACATATTTGACAAAAGCATAAAAAGAACTTGTAACTTGGGAGTTTTCAGGCAGCCCAATCGCAGGAGAGCAGAAGGGGGCACCACCTCCCCAGTCGTGTCAGCGAGGAGGGGCGCTTTGCGAGACTAGACAAGTTGATCCTGGCTGAATACAGATGGAATATTGTGTTGATGGAAAACAGGTGGTTTTACACTGTCTTCCGCCGGGGCAATATGTAAACAGACCTTGGTGTAATCTAACATATGTAGCGGCTAGCTTAGCTTGCGAGATGGTAACACGAGCTAAGCTAGGGCACGCCGGTAAGGGAAAAGGTTACTGGGTTTAAGGGTAAGGAAAGGAACCCCTGGAAGCAGGTGCGAGGCAACTAGCCACCCCGGCCATATGTGGGGACCCGCTTCAGCGGTTACTCCTGGCATACGGTCAGCACACCAGCCACCAAGGAGGAGGGAAAGAGTCTCTAGAAGCAGACTTGGGCTCTAACACGCCGTACCCTGGCCGCATGCGGGGACCCACTTCGAGCCAGATACGGAATCTCCCCTGCTCTCGGCCGTCAGGGAGTCCATCTCACGCTGGCCCATGGGCCCCAGGCATTTGGTCCGGGCACGTCTGCTATTTTCTAGAGGCCTCAACTCGAGAGGGAGCGCAGCCAATCCGCTCCTCAGAGGACCAGGGAATGAGGCCCTCTACCTAACTGTGGCTGCGTACGGAGCCACAGGTGGACTTGAGTTGAGGAATAAAAGTTTCCAAACAGGGAAAGGGGGAGGAAAGGGAGCAACCAGCTTTATAAGGGCTTTGGCCCAGGTGAAACACATGAGCCAGATTGCTGTAACCATGGCGACGCGCCCCCGGCCGACCCGACACAGTGCAGCCGCGAAGGCAGGGCACTCAACCGCCCTCACTCAGTTCAATAAAATGTTTTATTTTATATGGTGGTCCTTTTCCTTGCTCAGAAAAGTACTTTAAGTGCCAGTTTTTTACACTAAAGCAGATGTATTTTTTACAACATTGTTGCAGTAATATTACAGTAGCCTTACACTGAGATGTTTACAGTATGATCTACCTGTGCTGTAAATGTTTTCTTACATTTCACAATACATTACTGTCAGAATTAGAGAATTTTCTGTAAAAACATTTTTGTTATTGAGATTTATCATGACTTTTTATCTTCCAGCAAAGCATGGATGGTTTCTTGTCTTTTGAGTCACTTGGCTTTGATGGGTTCTACCCATATCAATTTAAAGACATCATCGCTCCACTGTGGACTGACATTGACACATATACCAGAGGAGACATTTCCTATGATCAAGCCACAAGCGGTCCTCTTCTCCAACAGGCTACATATGAAATTAACCGGATGTTTCCTGGGTCAAAATTCACAGCCTCTTGGGTCTTTGTTGCCACTTGGGATAAGGTGGAATTTGAACCTGATGTAGGGGTAAGTGTCTGTCTTAATACACCAGTGGCGGATACTGAACATTTTATCATGAGTGGTAAAGAGCTAATCCTAGCATTGACAGAGCTGAACATGGCCTACATGCCACCATTAGTGCTCATTACCATTATAAAAACAGGAGCAAGTGAGGCAAATTCAATAATAAAAAGAAATAAATATATAAAAATAAAACATAAAATATATCAAAGCATATTGTTTCATTCATATTTACTTCAAAGGCTTGTAATATCCCAGTATGTTTTGCAGAAAAGCAACCTCATATTGTGACATTACCACCATGATCAGAGTACATTGTTTAAAACATTTTTAGACATGTTGAAACTCAAGTTCAAGTGACTGCTGGCTTCTATCTTACCTTTCTTATCATTATCATTATTATGATATATTATCAAAGTGGTTGTACTGAAACGGGTTGTGTAAGGTCTTTACTAATGTTGTGTATCTTCTTCAATTTGAGTGATGATCTTTTCTATTATTGTTACTGGTTGTGGGAAATTTTTCCAACCACAAATTTATTATTTTTTTTAAATATATGGCTTTGTAAGCCCTACATATGTTTTTTTATTTATTTATTATTTTTCTGCTTATATTCTTTAAGCCTATAAATCTTAGTGTTTTTGTTGATATATGTATCAAGTAATTAATTAGACAAAAGACATTGTGTTTAAAAATGAAATTGATACATTCACTGGAAGTGTATTAGACAAGAAAAAGATCCCCATCCCCTTCCATAATTGTTTCCCCGGATTTTAATTTAGTAGTTCCCCCCCATTCTGACCAATTTTTTATTTCTTCTTTTAAAGGAGGTGACTTTCCAAGTAGTCTTGATCTCCGATCATATTGGCAATTCTTACATCCTGATGAACTATGGTGACATACCGAATGATCCAGAGCAATGGATGGTGAGAGGACCATGTTCATGAATGTTTTTACTAATGTTATTCTGCTTGATAACATTCCAAGCTAAAAGTAGTAAAATGTAATGATATTTACCATGTTATTAAAGTTTATTTTAACTTTTCTTTTTAGGCTGGGTATCAGACACAGGACAACAGCAATTATTTTGCCATTCAGGCACCCCAGACCTCATACCTGTCTCAAACAACCAATGTTGGAATACCTGGTCGATGGGCTTTCCATGTGCACGGTACAGTCTGTAGTAAAGTTACTGGTTTTTGTCTTTTGCTTACATTTTCTGCTTTTTAGTTGACTAACAGCCGTTTAAAGCAGGTTTTAAGCAACATGTTAATATATGAATAAATGGAAACCTTCAAAACTTGTTAAACCACAGTGACTTTTCTTTTATGTGGGGCATAATAACCCTCCAGTAGTTTTAATGTGCATTTTAAAAGGGAAGAAATGAAAAAACCACATTAGCTGAATCTTATGAATACATGAATGATGTATTGAACTGCTTGTAGAATAATGACATGTCTATCAACTCTCTTCCAGAGGCATTTCAGCTGTTCTTTCCTGTTTTGCCAACTGCTGTTCAACAGGCTGTTCCCTTTGATGGAGATTCTGTACAGGTTCAGCTTCTCCAGCCATTCTCCTATTTTGGAAATGTCTACTCAAACATATACGTAAGTAAAACAATAGTGAAGAAGTCTAACATGTATTCAGTGCCTTCCGGGATTATTTTCATTTAATTTAATAGGGTTTATGGTGAGAACATGGAGCACATAACACTGTTTGTTAACCTTTTATGAGATCACTGCATGGGGAATGACATTTAATATCATTGAGGGCTTGCTTGTAATTTATGATAATGTGTTGGACCATTTCTGCATCTTCAGGTCCCTCATTCGTGTTTCTGGACACTGCTGATATGCTGCTCTATAGTTTAAATGGGATTTGTAGGTCAGTTGTGAGCAATACACTTTTTTATTATTATTGGAACATCCAATAATGGTTAAGCTTTCTCTGAAAGCCAGGGCCAGATTAAGAATGGTGGGGGCTAGTGGGCAAATGCATTTTTGTGGCCCTACTTACACAAAATTATTATACACATCAAGTTTCATGGCTCAGAGTCACATAGAGTACAGTTAAAAACTACTACACAATTTATTAGATTGTAAGAGACAAAGTATGCTCTATTAATGTTCTGGAGTAGTTGAATCAGGAAGATTTTCAAGAAACACAAGATTCCTATGTTCTTCAAACCCAGTGACACACTCAGACAAAGACTGGTTCATCCCGAAAACCATTCACCACATGCTAAGACGAGCAACCTGCTTTATGCTATCCAATGCAAATAGGACTGCAGTGACCTATACATTGGGGAAACCAAGCAAACCCTGGACAAATGCGGGGGTTGCTCCCAGCATACGGTCGGCACACCAGCCACCAGGGAGGAGGGAAAGGGTCTCTAGAAGCAGACATGGGCTCTAACACATCGTATCCCGGCCGCATGCGGTGCCCCGCTCGCCAGTCACGGATCTCCCCCACCCTCGGCCGTCGGGGAGTCTGTCTCGCGTTGGCTCGCGGGCATTAGGTCCAGGCACGTCTGCTGTTTTATAGAGGCCTCAACTCGAGAGGGAGCGCAGCCAATCCGTGGCCACTTGAGCTTTGCTCAGACCTCTCTGCTGAGGCAAACAGGGAAAAGGGGAGAAAAGGGAGACTCTGAGTTAAAACCCAGAACCTTTACCAAATTACTAGCGCGAGTCTGCCAACAGGGACAAGGACTCCGCCTGGTCAGACAACCAGTGCTTTGGCCCAGGTGAAACACATAAGCATGATTGCCGTAACCATGGTGACACATCCTGGACAGAGAAGACAGATTGTTTGAAAGGGGATTTAAAGATGTCATATACGTTAATTTAAAAAAAAAACATCACTCAACAGAGGAGAAGGTCTTTGATACCACCTATCACCCACCTACAGCACTGTCCTTTCATCCTTCCCCAGAAAACTAAACAACTCACCTGCCTCTAGTTAGGAACAACAAAAAGGAGCTCAACGACAACTATTGAACCTACCTGACTTCCCTAACAATGACAATTAACACCTGTGGTCTATATGTCTCAATTGCCCACCCACAGAGGTTAAATTCTGGGAATGAACCATTCTACATTAGAACTGAAGAAGGTTCTTGTATAAGAGGTGAAACGTCTTCAAGTCATCAACAGTCATGTTCAACTGTGCTCTCTGTGGCATGTTTCCAGTCACTAAAACCAAGTTTTCACTGAAAATCTGGCAAGCAAAACAAAACACAGATCTGGTGGATGGAGAATATAGAAGCCATTGTCTTGAAACGTACTCACCATTTACAGGCTTGCGTTGAAAGTGAATCGTTGATCTTTCCCAAGTGAGTAGGGTTAGTACTGTAGGGATTGCTCCAAGGCACCTATGTTAAACTTGTGCACTGTGGTTTAGCTGTTGAGAAAGGTTCAGTTTTACATTGTGAACTCCGAATAACACTAGCCATTGAATTTGTCTCAGATTCAACATCAATTTGTGCCTGCGAGAAAGACACTCATCCTGCTACTGCATCATCACTCACTATTTTAAAAGCCTCACTGGTGTATGTGTCTTTTTCAGCACCTCTTTCCAACGCTGATCTTTCATATGCTCTGTTCTCTGCCGTGACTACTTACAGCTATAGACAATTTGTTTTTGCATGAACAAATGCTTATTCAGATTATTTGGGGCAAGGTGCCAACTCCACTACTGCACACTCATACCATCAGATATGCAGGTTTTTAAACTAAGTACTGATGACAAGCTGGAAGATTCCTCTCCTCTTTAGTCCAGAGGATGCAGCATTCATGTTTAAAAAATATTAAGTTTTCGATGCACAGAACAGTTCTCCACTTTGTCCCAGTACATTTTAAATGAGCTTTGGTCCAGAGAAAATGGCATCATTTCTATATCATGTTCATTTATGACTTCTTTGAATAACAGAGTATTTATGAATGGCACAGTGAACTGTGTGCAGAGACAGTGATGTCTTGAAGTGTTTCTGAACCAATGCAATGATTTCCATGACAGAATCATGCCTGTTTTAAATGCAATGACACCTGAGGACTCGAAGATTACAGACATCCAATATTAAATTTTTAACCTTGACCAGATTCTCTGAATCTTTTGATATTATGCAATGCAGATGATGAGATATTCAATGTCTTCACAATTCGAGGAACATTATTCTGAAATTGTTCCATAATTTCTTGACAGATTTTTTAACCCTATTTGTACTGCCCCTTGGTGGCTGGCACAGTCCTGTTCCAAACACAATTGTCATTTAAAACATCAGGATCTGTAATTTATCTACTGCATAAAACACCAAAACTTAGACATTACTTGATTCTTTGAACTTCAGGGCACATGCCTACAAAATTTAACGATTCTATGTGTTTTTGTTCTTTAATAATCTGTAAAAATGTGTTTTTTTACATAAAGAAGGTGGCACCATTGCAGGCACGTCACAACCGGAACAATAAATAAATATATATTATATTATATAATAATAAATATATGTTTATATATAAACATCACCCCATGCAGCGACAGGTCAAACAACACGACAGAAAAGTCACATTACAATACAGAAACAGCACCAAACACTTATTATCCACGTAAAAGCAATAGCACCGTAAATCAGCTGCTTACTCAATCAAAACAAAAACCGGAAGTTCATGTGTCATAAACCGAACAGAATTCAATATCAGCTCACCCACACAAAACTTTGAATAAAGTTCCAAACCTGGTCCCATCTGCTTGCTAAGACGGTCCTTTGTTTGAAACTACAAATGCCTCCATCTTGCAGTTTGGAAAATTATCCAAAGACTCAAAGTTCCAGCGACCCTACAGGGTTTTACGCTCGGCTCTTTCGTGGACACATGCAGTTTGGGATGGACTGAGCCAGTGTCTGTGTGACACAGCAACTTTTCTTGAAATGAGATTATATAAATGATTATGAAAATATCTGCACTGGTAAATCCTACTGCTGGGATATAAAATATACATGAATAAAAACAGCAGTGTGCACTATGTCCGGTGAGCCTCAGAGAGATGTGTGGCAACAGTTTCTAAGCTACCACTTTCATGCACCCTTGAATGTTTTAATTGAAAATTTTCTCAAATGTTTTCTCTTCCAGCTCAGTATGGATGGTTTCCTGTCATTTGCGTACTTCTACACTGATGGCAACATTGTAAATATTAACACAGACCTCATCGCTCCACTGTGGTCCGACATTGACACAGACACCAGAGGAAATATTTCCTACGAGCAAGCCACAAGTGG
>JBBPDA010137179.1:0-10137 GCA_037974385.1 Arnoldichthys spilopterus
TTAGCTTTTAGTTAATTTTTTATGCCTTTGTGCATCTACTCCCATAAAGTTTACATTCTACATTTTCATTATATTATGGTTTAATCATTTTAAATCCAGTAACAGTCTTATTCAGTGTAATGCATGTATTTTTTTGTAGCCTAGGCAAATATGCAAATGCAAATGTGCAAATAGATCACTTGTGCAAAAAAGGTAATGGCCGTGGTTTGTCTGTATAACAGTTGCTATGTTATTGTTGCATTGCTTTACATAGTGCTGTACATTATTTCTGTTTTTATTTCATAACTGGTGTGTTTATTAAAAGGACACAGATGAATAGATTAATTTTCTTCTGGCATCTGGCACTTTCTGACTGATCAATCAGAATCCTGCTGGCCTAACTTTGTTTGTTCATTTTGCAGACCCACCTGAAAGAAACATGCAATATTCTGCAGTAGCTAAAAATGGGCCAAGTGCTAAAACAACACAGATGAAGCAGTAAAGATGCACAGAAGAAAGCAGGCATCATCAGTTTATTTGTATGTGCGTTGTGCAACACTAGAAGGGGTAGTTACATAGGTAGGTGGCATCATTTAAAATGCATTAAAATAAAATCAAAGTTCTGATAGCAATTTTGACCATTTAAAAAGATGAACACCCCTACTTTGTTCTATGTGTTGACATTAATATCTGTATGACTTGAATGATATAGGTCATAAGAATTAGAAATAGCATTGTTAATAGCACTTTGATTTTACAAATTGTCACTTTATGGTTTATTGTTCTAACCAGTCAAATCACTGTATAACCATCCCCCCACCCCCACACCATCCAGCCATAAAAAAACCAAGTTGACAAATTAATATATTAAAGGGTCTAGTCTCGTAAGGAACCTTCTGAGTGGAAGATTCTGCTATGGATAGTCAGAAGACACTAGTCTCTTAAGCCAGAAAATATTATTATTAATAACATTGCATTACACTGGTAAAGTAGGTGTCAGAAAGAGAAATAGTACTATTTTGGTTCCCTAACAAACCATTTTTGTAAATGAGATTTGTGAGTGTGAAGAGCATTTTTTTAAAGATATGTCCTTGGAGGAACCCTTAACCTGATCACCAAACTTCACGTCAGGCATATTATTTCTAATACACAGGTGTTTACATTCATATCTCATGGTTCTTTGGGACCTAGGATTGTTCTTCTGTAGCACCTCTAAGTTACCTTTTGTGCCCCCCCCCTTTTAAGAGTGTTCAGTAAAAACAGCTACAAAAGCATGAAGGTTTTTAAAACTAACTCATTTTTGTTTACATTTGATATGATGTTCTTGTTTTTGTCCTGTTTCTGAAAATTGTATTGTTTTGCAGATATATACAGTAATTATTACTTTTTTGTTGCTGCATATGAAGGTATTTTATCTGTTTTTGCAATTTGCAAATCACATAAATTCAATATTTCAATATTAAATTGAAAATAGAACAAAGACAACATATGAAATGCTGAACTGTTTGGTTATATATATGGTCATTTTGAATTTCACGTTAGCAGCAGGTTTCCAAGAATTTGGGATGGAGCATGTTTACCACTAAGGAAACCAGTTGCTGGAGTTTTGAAAATGAATTGTTTGGGGTTTCCTTCATTGTATTTTTTTTTTGTTTGATGATGCACCAGGTCTGAGCTGCAGCCAGGCCAGTTTAGCACTTGGACCTTTCTACTACAGAGCCATACTCTTGCAATATGTACAGAATGCAGTTTGGCATTGTCTTGCTGAAATGAGCAAGGCCTTTTTTCATTGTCTGATTGGGAGCATATGTTGCTCCAGAGGTTTTACGTATCGTTCAGCATTGTGCAAGCTACCCATGCCATGGGCACTGATTCACCCCCTCTCTATGATGCTGACTTTTGAACCATGATCTGATAACCAGCCAGATGCTCCCTTTCTTGTTTTACCTAAAGGACTCTCAGTTAATGATTTTCACTAAATCGTGTCGCCATCACAGGGCCCTAAGCTCACAGCCATCCCATATTGGTTTTCAACCTTGTCCATTGCTTCAAGAGTAGATCAATACAAAATATGAAGGTATTTCTTCAGCTTACTTTTTGACTGAAGATCAAACTACCATGTGCCAGTGTACATGAGACAAGCTTGTCATTTGTCCATTGGCTTTTGCTTTTATTTTTTTCCACAGGGCTGACAAAAAGTGTAAGACCATCTATTGGTTACTAGAGTTTAAAGTAGGCTGCAGTTAGATTACTGTAATTAAAAAACTTGAAAATATATGTATTGAACATGCTTGAAGTTATCTGTTTGAGAGGTTGTCTTGCATTAGACATATGTGTGCTGGACTTGTTCTGATTTTGGTCATGAGAGGTATACTGTCAAGTATTTCCTGTTCACTTGTTTGATGCCTAATGGCATGTTGTAGAGTATGAAGTAACTGAGGAATAAATGTGAATGTAAATGTAGATAAGAACATAAAAGTGAGATTTGATGCCCTTTACAGTATTGTAAGAGTTTTTTTTGTGTTCTTGAAAAATGTCATAAGAAAAGTGTCAGATTCATAACATGATTCATGCAGAATTGTTTGCACTTGCACTGTAAAATCTCAAGTGCTTAGTTTCTATGCAGAATTTGTCCTCCTATAAGCACAATCTGCTACATCTTCAAGCAGCAGTAAATATGCCATTGGAGGAGCAGGACTACAGTGGAGAAATGGGCTTACATGCTGACTATTAATAGCGTGGTAAATCTCTGTTCAATCTCTGATATGAACTTAAAATGAAATGAATTGTTGTTGTCCTGTCCATAATGTTTTGTAAAATAATGAATAAATTTTTTTAAAAATTGGATTGTAATTAAAATTTTATAAATTGAAAAAAATTAATAACCATTTATTTTGCATTAACATGAATGCAACCATGCATGAGTGTGCTCTTAAGTTAGTGTAGAGTCTGTTCTTACCCAAAAACAAGTGCTAAATAAGAAAATACTAGTGAATTTCAGATTCTCTTTAAAAACAGCATATGTGGGTTTTAGGAAGAAATGTATTAAGAGGTTGATGAATGAGGCCTATTTACTCACTGTGCCAACGTTAGGTCTATTAATCTACCCTCTGTTGTAACAGTAAGCTTCTACATATGTCCCAGTAATCAGTCCAGCCCTTATACAGAGGAATGCATATGATTATACACTTGATATTTAATTTTTTTTGTCATTCTTATGAAAATATATGCACTGTTTCTTTTCTGTGTAACCAAGTGTATTTTAAATATTGCGTTTAATGATGTTGAGGCAATTATTAAATAATATTTCATCTACAGTTTTGCACCTTTGGATGCTTTTTCAAAGTCTGTTTTTTATGTATTGGAGATGCTACAAAAAACATGTTCAGTGGCTGCTACAGTGAGTGAGATGAACTTACTGCAAACTTATCTTTCCAACAAGCAAAACGTGTATTTACTAACTTGTTAGCCTCAGCTGGTACATACTCATTGCCTATAAATGACTCTGCCAACCACTGGACATTCTGGCTTGGTTCCGTATGTATACAGTGAAGTTTCCATAACTGCAAAACCCAGACGTTTCAATATCGTGTTCTTGATTTATTTATTTATCTGTGATTTCATGTGGATTCTGGTTGAGTTCATTCTCAATAGAGAAAAATAAATTCTGTTTTTCAGTTGGCATTACACCTCTAGACTTACAACAACAAATATTTGTGCTCATTTTGAGAAGCATATAGAAAATAGTAACAGGATGTAAGACTAGTCACTGTACCATATGAAATAGTCATAGCTTGTTAGTGTCACCACAAAGGAAGTTTAATGAAAGTATTACCTGTTGTTGCTAAGTGTTGGGAAAACAGTCCTTAGAAAGGGAATAATGGGATTAACACACAAAAAGCAGTGAGTGAAAATGTATTTCAGATTTAAGAAAATCTGAGGTGAGAATAGATCAGAATTCAAAAACATTTGTATAGGGATGTGTACAAGGGGTGTGGCCACAAATAAATTTCACAAGGCAACATTGCATGTAGCAGATGAAGCCTTCTGTCAACTCCACCACCAGAGGGAAGCAGAGAGTGCTTGATTGGCTGGGAAATAGCCTCAGTCTGTGCATTGCTATGTGCTGATCCTTGAGTCTAGCAGGTACTTTACTAGGTTTTTTTTACAGGTTTTTTCTTTATCCAGTCATTTACTGACTTTCTCTTGATTCCATCTCTATTTTCCACTCCTTTCCAAGTATTTGGCTAATCTTTGCTAATCAGTCCTTCCCTAGTGCCAGGTTACTGGTTCATTTGGTTACGCTGATCTTTTCTGTTCGGCCAGTCTTTTCTCATCCTTCCAGATTTTAGCAAGGGTTTAAACAGACAGTTATGTATTTGAATTGTTAATGCTGTCACTTTAAGTATTCTGTCTTCATGCAACAGAGGAGGTTGGGTCTCTGTATCAGATGGTGTGAAAATGCTATTATGTTAATAAGGAATATACAAAATGTGTTGAATGTGGCCCAAACATCCAAGAAACAGTGAGGATAGTGGGAGTGTGTGGGATAATAGAGGGGTGAAAGAGCAAAGCGCAGAGTTAGGTGGGTGAGCTACAACAAAAACGTACTATATGTTTACAGTTGAGTGTTTATAGCAGATCTGTCAACTGTAGATAGAAGTTCTCAGAAACCGCAAAAGATATTTCTGGATCATCAAATTCAGACTGAGATTGTTTCATGCTTGTTTCCAATGCGAAGTATGCAATATATGTCTAATGTCTGACACATGACACTGTGGTACTGAGTGCTGTAAATCTAATATAATGACTACAGTGATTTGTAAAATGTCTCTCACTAGGCCTCACCCCACCCCACTCTTTCTGGGTTAGAGAAAAAGGAATAAGATGTAAAATACTGTTGTAATGTTTAGTTCCCAGACTGCATTCCAGTCCTGCATTTAAAGCCAAGAAGGCTGTAGTGCACACGTGGGCCATCAATCACAGGAACTGTATAGGCCAGGTAAACGACATGTAACAACATGCCAGTAAAACCAAAGCATGAAGTGAGTTCCAAACAGCTTTGATAGAATTTGTTCATTCATTAGTAATTTGACATCACTTAAGATCAATTATTTTCCAATTTTGAAGCAAACAAGGTCTTTCAGAAATGATTTGTTTCTAGTCTGTGAGCTCAGCAGAGATAATAAAGAACCAGACCTCCAGATTTGCATATGCTTTTCATATATGCTAGACTTCACATCCTTGGCTGTTACACACTGGCAACCATGCAGTGTATGACTTTCCTGAAACATGACATATCATGCTAAATAATACTGCACCCTCATGCCCTGCCGTCTAAAAAAGTCTGTTAAATTACAAGAACAGAAGATGTGCAATATTGTAATTGAGCACAAGATGGCAGCACATTCACCTCAGACTAAATAAAGTAACAAGAACTGCAGGTAAGTCATTCACACACTTTTCAGTTATGAAATTCTACTTGTACTGATACTTGTTGCTAGCTACTGAAGAAAGCCCAAACTATACTGTGACTAACTTAAAGAAAATGCAGGAGGCTTTGTGTGTAGATAACTGCTTTACTTGTTGAACACTGTCAGTGTTTGGTGTCCAACTCCTGAAGAGTGTTTCACACTGTGTTTGTTTGTTTAGAGCAGATTAAGTTCAGCTGTGGTTGACTGGAGCTCCACAGTGAACTGAAAGGCATTTTTTCAGTAGGAGTTTGAGGCTGTTTCTTCTTTCTTTTTAATGACAAAATAGTAATCTACAGAAATGCTCTGGTCAGTCCCTCATTCTCCAGAAAACAGGAATGTGAGAGTCTTTAAAAGCTCAACAATCTTGAGAAATGTTAGTTTATATTTTGCATCTTTAGACACAGTAGTTAGTCTGGGTATTGTGAATGCAGTTCTATGTTCACAGATCATGGTTTTTCCACTACATGAAAAGTAAATATTTTGGACATATTTTCTCTGCCTATTCAACTCAGATACTGTGAATGATTTACCACATGTCAGTGTAGATTTTTCTCTCACACTGTAACTGTATATGCTATCAGTATTGATGTCTAATGATGTTTTTAGTGCACTGCAGGGTTTATTCACATTCGCAGCAGTGGTGTCGGCATTTTGGAGATAAAGGTGTTTTGGACTGTGGAGTTAAGCATGGGCAGCCTATAAATATGAAATTTAGCTGAGAACCATTTACAGCCTTAGATCAAGACAAACAACCTGCAGTTAACACCATCTGAAAGTCACACAATCACCACCCAGCTCACTAATAAACTGTTGATTTCTACAGCAGCTTGAAAACATGTGGTCTTAAAGTAATGTGGATCATTATTGCTCCTGTGTGCAAAGCATGTAAATTTTTTTCTCGTTGAGAGCTGTTTTCTGGCTGAATAGCTGGTGTCTTGTGTCTTCACTATGAAATGCTGTAAAAGTTATGAATGCAGTGATTTCACCTTTTTAACATTTGCTGACCCTTTAAATTCACATAATGGTGATTCTTGGCACAATGTTATAAGACTAACATTTCAAGGAATACAAAAACAAACAAAATTAACCTGTTATATTTTAAGTAGACCACAATTATTTCTTATTTAGTTTATATTATTAAATAAAAGTCACAGGCAATAGTCATAATCAAAGGTCAAGTTATTTTCACTGAGATGGACTAACTTCATGAAATGGCCTAAAGCAGTGGTGCCCAAATCCAGTCCTAGAGCACTGGCATTCAGTAACTATTGGTGGTTTCTTGGCTATAACACCTCTGGTTCAACTCACCTGCTGATACCCAGGTTTAGTGAGTTTGTTTGATGAAGTCAGCTACCAGTGCAGCCCCAGATTTGGAGGCTCCTGGCCTAAAGCTTAGAATTACAAGCAATTCTTATAAATTTAGTACAAACCGTTCTATTGTACAGAATCCGATTTTAGTTTTTACTTCATGTGACAAATGTCATGTATTCAGCATATAAAATTAGTTTTGTGAGAATTACCCAAACTGAACATTGGTTGTGTGGCCCATTGCCCACTGCTTCCTTATTCCTTACATGTACATGGCATCTCAAGATCCAAAAAAGACTAATAATGTCCTAGACATTCACCCCACAGTGCTGGGGATGCTGGCAAATAAGGAGAGGAGAACTTGGGGTAGCAAAAGCCAGACCAAATCCTTAATAAATATATATATATATATATATATATATATGGAAGCCTTAAGTACTAAAGCTTGTGTTCTTATTTATGGCAACTTTAACACCAACTACCCTAAACTTCACCTGTGGTTTGAGACCACAAAAATCAGTTTAAAAAAAAAAAATATATATCTCACCCAAAGACAAATCTGACTTTCAAGCAGCTCACAGCATGTTTTTTACTGCTGCATTGCTTTGAAGCCTTATCATTTGCAGTCATGCACAGAACCAGCAATGTCCATGCTAGACAATTAGCGTAAGAAAAACAAATTATATCAGCATTTTGACCCAAGTTCATAACTAAGCCTTGTTATGAAGACTTAAGTATATCAGGACATGTTTTCTCCTTTATGGTAAGTTTAGTATTATGGTAACTCCTCCCAGACAATAATTGCAAAGCTTATGTCACCACCCTATATCTCTTCTCATTACACCTCTAAAACAACCCTAACCCTTTATTACTGAGCATGTATATATGCACAGGGAAATCAACCAGCACTCAATGCAGTATCCTCCAAGTCTGTTTAAGAACACTGACATGGAGAGAGCAACTAGCCGTCACTCATAGAATGAATCCACATTGTATAAATCAGCATATAATAAAAACCCTGATGCAAACAACCTTTAAGTATTTTCCTCTTGAGGCTTCACATTCATGGTAAGTTCTTAGACCTGCTTATTAGTATGCAGTCCAGAAGGCCACATCAAGTGCAGCCAGATCACATATTTGAATCTGACATTTTGGGTACTGCTAATTATGTGCTTAATGTCTGGCCAGAAAACACGACAAAACACCACATACATCATATAACTTAATCCTTAACTGGTATTAAACCATTTAAACATTTGGGTTTTGAGGGTGTTTTATGACACTTATGATAGCTCCTATGCCACATCAAGCTAGGGTTTCATTTCACTTCCAGGAAAACTGATGTGATTTCTTTAAGGTATGAACATAAAATGAACCAAATACAAAATGCACCATTGTTTTCTCTTTGTGGAATTGCTTAGCTGAGTGCAAAAGACATATTTCTTTATATCATATGATCATGTTTATCATCGACATGAGCTGTGACTTATAAAATGTTAAAAAATAATGTAAAAAAAAGGTGCCTGTACATTAACTGTGTTTCACCAGATGTTTCAAATAGTAGTTCTTGAGGACATTTATATGCAGTTTGGCTCTAGAATTTACAGGATCTGAAAGCTTAAAAAAAGATTCCAACCAGCTTATTTGACACATAACATTCCAAAAAGCACTGGTTCTCCTGTAAACTCTTCTAAATTTGAAAATTTGATTTATGAGCAGAAAACATGGGAAACATCTTGATGGGAATAAAGAAGTTGAAAAGCTTTACTTAAATTTGAGACTTTATAGTTATAGTAGTAATAGTAACCATGTTTTACATGTGAAAAAATAAATCAGGGTTGACCAATAGTATGAGATTTTTAGAGGTAGGGAAAACCTTTAACTACTGTTCATGTAGCTAGACTTTTACATTTATGGTTTACACTAGCAACCACCATGTGAATCACCTGCTTGAAACACAGCTATAAGACACATTCTCATTCTGCTCATTAAACAGAGACTTTTAGCAGCTGATTTGGATTCTGGAAGAACAGATTTTGGAGCGTCACCTTTGAGAACCCAGTAGTGATATGACTCTAGAGTGAAAAGACAAGGATGACAGCAGCAAAATCAGGTAAGTTACTAAAAACACACTGTTTTTATTTCACAATATCTCACTTGTTACTATAGATGTAGTGTTGGTTAATTTGAGCAGTGTTGTGACTAACCTAATGACACAGGTGGTTGTGGGTCACTGTCACACTCTGCATTGTTCATTTAGGGAGCATTAGGTTCAGCTGTGTTTGACTGAAGCTCCACAGTGAATTCAAATGCAGGTCTGCAGAGATTGAAGCTGCTGTACCTTATACTCTACAAAAAATCACCTTAACACTGTAAATATGTTTATATTGCTGTGTTGTTGGACACCTGGGGTTGTATTACTAAAAGTTTCCATTTTTAGTACAAGTTTTGACATTCATTAATTGTAAGATAACATCTTGTCTCACATTTTATCTAAAGCAAGTATGATCAACTCTTAGGTTTAAAAACAGACCCAAGTTACAATTCTCTATATTGATCCTACTGGCAAAAAAGGGGAAAAACTGGGTGTTGACCTCACAGCTTTAAAAAACTCGCTGGAAACTTGACTTGCACCACCAAAGTCTGTTTATGAGGAGCCTCACCACTTCCCATTCCTCCTCATCCCAAAGTGCTGAATGGGAGGTGCCCTATGATCTCCAGCTGCCTCCTAAATTAAACAGTTAAAAATCTTACACAAGGCCAGTTCCTCATGTCATCCTTCCACTTAATCTGATCCCCTCCAAATGGGACTTACAACAAACATCCTGGGGTCCTGGGGACACATTGTCCTTTAATTTCCTTCTGAATCTGCCAATTTTGTAGTTTTTGCTGTTTTTCTCATTCACTGAGAAAATTACAGACTGAATTACTTGCCATTGTCTTACAAATAATATTACCTTCCCCTTTTAAAATAAAGTGGAGAAGAAATGAACAGTAGTGATGAAATATTGTAGTTCTGTGTTGATCTTTTTTCTGTATAAAACAATTTAACTATTCACAAGTAAAAATTTGTACAAAAGTTCAACAGGAACTTGTTCATTCTGAACATTTGTGAGCGCCCTCTAGTGCCTGACAGACACAGAACACTTTTTATAAGTGGCAATTCATTTCTTTGGCACCTGCTTCTTGCTGTTTAACAGGTCACTGGCCTAAGTTTTACTTTCCCATGTTTAGTCTAAAGTAGCTTGTTTTCCCTGCTCCACTGTGTTTTCTCTTAGTAAACAGACTCATGTTTATCTGGGGCTCCTCATTATTTACTGCCATTTTATTCTGCAAGTTTCCATTAGTCATGCAGGTCATGCATTGGGAAAAACTT
>JBBPDA010137200.1:0-21965 GCA_037974385.1 Arnoldichthys spilopterus
ACAGCTGGATATCAGAATAAAATAGTCAATAAAATATTTGTCAAAAATCTCTTCAGTCTTTCTTTTCTCTGTTTTTTTTCCAGGACTCCAGCAATCTTTCCTCTTCATCACCTCAAAATAATAAGAGATTAATAAATGTAGAACGTAATGAAGGAATGAATTAGAGAAATGAGTATTCACTCATATACATTACTGTACATCATCCTATATTACTGTGAATGCAGTCACAGAAATTTAATTAGATATCAGTGAAAGCGGCTGCAAATCTGAAAGAAATATTTCATAAATCTGACAAACATTGTACAATAAACTGGTAAAACTGAAGACAGACACTTAAAAGTAAAATCTAAACTCTACAAGTTTAGTCACATAAGTTCATTAAAGAGTTAAAAATGTGTGATTAAATGTAGCCTGGAGATTTTCTCACAGGCATAACTTGATTCAGTAATGGGAACTGGGGGAACCACCATTGCTCACACTGAGGAAAGTCTGTGGTTTCTAGCAGATAATCCAAGTATAAAATCTTGATCGTTTTTATTATTATTGTAAACTTTCAAAAACAATAAAACAGTAAAACACACAACACAGTTGACAGACAAAAAAAACAGGTTAACACAAAAAGGAAAAGTGTGTGACATGAGAAGACCCCCCACCACCACCACCACCACACACACACGCACACACATACACACACACACAATGATTTCCCACCACAAACCAATCAAGTTACAGGATTCCCATTTAAGACTGGTGACTGTACGGCTGAGATATAAGCAGCATGAAATAATCCTAAACTTTTATTAAACACCTGTTGTATTTCCGAAGAAAAGAACTGTTACGCATCTGCGCACAGGTGTATGTTTTTTTGTTTATGATCCCTGGGGTCTCGTCTCTTTGTCCGCTCTCTCTCTCTCTCTCTCTCTCTCTCTCTCTCTCTCTCTCTATTTCTCTTTCTCTCTTTCAGTTCTACTGTCTCTGCTTTCATAGGCTCCTCAAGAAGCCAGTCTAAACTACCAAGGTGACATCTGTGCCATTGAGGTCCAATCAACAGCCACGTGAGGGCAGTGCTTGGTCTTCAAAAGTAGGCTCAGCAGAAGACCTGAGCTGAGTATCACTTTAGCCAGGCAACTGCCTGTGTTTACGCTAACGCCACGCTACGCTTTTGGAAACCCTGTGTATATTCAGGCTCTCACCTGTGGGCATGTAAATATCTTTCTTCTGTTAGATGTTGGCTACTGGACAGAGAAGTCTGAGCCCGCTCCTACCTGGTTCCAGCACGTAGGATGGATGTGTATAGACACATTGGATAAAGGGCGGGCGACAATCTGTGTTTCTTGTTTTTGTTTTTTAAATTATTTACTTACTAGTAAAACTGTAGTTTAGTTTGCTCAGGCTAGAGACTGATTTGGTTTTTGTTCTGTTTGTTTTTTTAGCGTTGTCCTGGTCCAGTCCAAGAATGGGTAGAGATAAAAATTAACTCACATGTGTATATATATTTTTTTGGTGTGTAAATGTTTATCTTGAATTGTACATAATATAGAATGTGAAATTACTTTATCTTGTGTCCGTATTCTTACCTCACTCTGGCACAGCAGACCATAGCACATGTATCTGTCTCTTTATATTGTTCATGACCCCGAATCCCCCTATTCCACCCACTGGGCCATAACAATAATGTACTGAAATAACTGTGGTTATAATTTAATTGCTAGTGCAGAGTGTTGTGTACGGTATCACTATTGACTACTGTACTGCCTTAACACTGTTTTCCAGATAACACACTGAACAGATCTGTTCACACATTGAAAGCACCAAACTAAGCTAATTTCTAACAAACCCTTCACCGTGGGAGTTTTTTTTTTTTAAAGTTATACCTGTTGCTGTGTGACCACACTAAAATCCTAGAACTAACCTGTCTGACTGCAGAGCCACAAAGTTGCTGTTTCAGACCAGCACATTCAAAACAGTGACCCTTGATCCCCCAACTGTGAATGAATCTGAAGTGTTTATTACACTTAGCCTTGTTTTAGTTCAGTTTTATCTCCCATATGTATGAAAGCCTGTTTCCCCCATAAAGACATTCAGTATCCCATAATTATGACTTGGTATCTCATAATTGACTTGCTTTCTGATAATTATGACTTTCTTACTTATTTGACTGTAAGTCATAATTATGAGATACTTAGCGTTTTTTTTTTTTTTTTTAAATTTTCGAAACCCGCTTCCATACATACAGTATGTAGCAGAAATCCACCTAAAACGACTAAAAGTGTCTGCACATGCTAAATGCCACGACTGAAATGGCTGTTGGGAAACTGGGTTGTTCACACATTTGACCATCCTGTGCTGATTTTTCGACACGTCATGTATGTGCTATTATTACTCAAAATTTACATGGTTTGTGGGGAAAAAGTGATATTGCAGACACTGTTCCATCAAGCATTACTTTGCCCTCCTGTTGTCTAGCAATTCCCTTCTCCCTTTTGGCTAGTAGTATATACCCCTATGCAGCCCTCCTACTGGCACAGAATGCAGGAAACAGCTGGGTGGAGGAGTGAGTGGGCTTTTCCATGGATCTATTGCCTGTACCAGGGGAGAAAAACTCAGGATTGCAGTGACAGTGTCTGGGGGTCATAAACTGCAGTGGTCAAAGCTATTTTTACCCACCACCATCTTTGAAAGAAATGATTTTCATTAACCAACAGTGTTAGGCTCTATGCTAAATGGATTATCATAAAATCAGACTATGCTTGATTTAACTTGTCATGTTCTTGTATTATAGAATGATCTGCTTCAGAAAAACCTGTTTATGCTGTATAACCAGCCAATCAGAAACTAGAAACATGGACATAAATGGCTACAGCGTGTTAAATGTTCTATTTTTTGGCTGAAGGTGTGCATAGAGTGAGGATTGGGGCCATGAAAAGAAACTGGGGGAGTGTTGCTCAAGCCACCACCCCCCTGTATCTGGCCTCGGGTCCAAAGGTGAGCGTTCTTCCATTTCTCAATGCTCTGAACCTCACCCTAATGATGCCATTTGTAATTAGTGCATGAGTTTAATCAAATGTGTTGATAAAATTCTAATTTTAGTGTAGAATGCAGCACTGTGGATCCACATGACTGGTGTTTGACACCTCTGGCCTTTACCAGACTTAAAGGGGATTCAAGCAAATTTTCAAATCTTGTGCTTAGTTCAGTGACTAGAATGTGAAGAAAGTCCAGTAAACCCACATGGGTGTGTTTATGTGTAATGTGTGGGTTTTTTTTTTAAGTTTTCTTTAGTGCTGTTTTACCTTAGACCATCCTGCATGTATCTCTCCACCATGAACAGACATTTTAGACCAAAACCTTTTGTAAAAAGCATCACATATCATATGCAGGATCATTTCCTACAATAACTATTTTTGCTTATACAGGCATTACACACTTCCTATCAGTGCTGTTAATAATCCTATCTATGTTTCTGTAGAATGAAGCTGTAAGAGGAGCCACGGCTCCATCTAGTGGCCACTACCGGTCTGCATCACCAGAATTCTGACTTCCGGTCCCGCCTCTCCCAGGTGATACTGGTCGGGGCCAATCAGAACAGACTTTAAAGGAGCATGGAGAACAATGAACGGCGCAAGGTTTCGTATATTCATTGTGCGTTTCTTGTCTTGTGGCTGTTTATCTGGCTTTTGAACTGTTTACTTTTCGGATTTTCGATTCTGATTTGTCCTTGGATGTTCCTGTTTACCGTGATTTTGACATTGGACTGTATTTTTGACTTTGGATCTCACCTGCTCTTGGATGTTTTTGTTTACCGTGTTTGACCCTTGCTTGCGACGCTTCTCGGATTTTTCCTGATCTACGTTGGGCTTGTCTTGCCCTGTTGACCTCTTTTTCTGAAAGTTTTGAATTCTTCTACCAATAAACTCATATTTTCTGCACTTGCGTTCAACTTCAAGAGAGCAGTTATTACAGAAGCCTTTCACATTAAACCACTCCAGGAACTTTATTTACATCATAAACTTTTTATTATGCAGAACATTTGAAAGGACAGTGGGATTCCCCTTTAACAAGCTAATGCACATTCAAGCTGAAATCTGCAGAAACTTTTGGATCGTTCCAATTGTGAAGGGTTTCATCGTAGCAAGATTGCAGAAAGAGAACGATGAGTGTTACAGAAAGGCACATTTATAGTACTCAGCACATTTCAGGATTCATTTCTTTTCTCTGTAAAGTGGAATCACAGCTGTTTTTGGACTAAACTAGGCTACACTGTAATTGGAGAGACTGTGATCTGCAGACCTGATTTTCTTGATGATGGAGTTAACATGATCTGACTGAACAGCTTCAAAACTGAAAATGTACAACTTGCTCTGAACAAGAATGTCCTTTCTATTTTATCTGAATGTGAACTTGAAACGTTTTCCTTTTAAAATACATTTGTTTCTGTAAATCAAACCATAAACTTCCGTCAGCCCATCTTGGTCCCAGCTGGTTTATTTACTGATAAACATCAGCGTGTGTTAGAAAACATATCCAGCAACAGACACCAGGTATAATGTGAGCATATGAGAAACCAATGTTCTTTAATAGCTTGTATATGGCTCCACCATGTGGTCAGAACCAAAACAGTGTGTTAGAGATGAGCCATAATGGATTAATGTGTATCATTGATCATTAATAAATGAAGCTTGGTCAAACATAATAAGACTCAAATATTGAAAAACCAACTTTCTTTTTTGAGTCATGTCAAATTTATTTGTATAGTGCTTTGTACAACTGATGCGATCACAAAGCAGCTTTACAGAATCCAGGTCCAATTCCCTAATGAGCAAGCCAAAGGCAACAGAGGCAAGGAAATACTTCTTAGCTGTAGGAATAAACCTTGGGAGGAACCAAAGATCAGAAGGGGAACCCATCCTCCTCTTGTCAACACAGGACAGCAATAACAAACGAGAAAAAAAAAAAAAAGATAATTATGATCTCGGATTAAAGAGGCACCAGCAGTTCCTTCTGTACAGGTGGGCTGCAATAACTGCCGAAATGGGCTCTCCTCAGTACAAAATAGGGCATCAGGATGGGACAGGATCACTGGTATCTCAGAGTAGCTCGAGATTTGATCTTGACAATCATGAATAACTTCCATTTGAATTCCAGTGCAAAGTGAAGCTCTTATGGAAAACATTTACTTGAATATTTACAGCTTTACTGAATGAAACCCCACACACAGTAAGGACACAGAAGATCCTGCCCAACTTTGTAAATGTAAAGAAGATTTTCTCTTTAGTGCGGTTTGTCTTTGATGCGAACTGCATTCTCAAACATTGCCACGTGGCATGCTGGCCTACATAGCGAAGTTATAGTAAGGGGGCAGGACTTGTCACTTAGTACTTGCATAACAGCTGCTGGGGCTCTTTTTCTACAAATAACTTCTATTGAGAAAAATATCCTGCTGTGATGCTAAGTATATCTTTTTACTCTGATACACTTTCATTAACATAAACAATAGTTTATTGTACATTGTGTACTACAGCCTGTAGTGAATAGTGGAAAGTGACTATGTGTCATTACAAACACACTCGGTCACACACAAAGTGCACCACAATCTGCATTTAACCCACCACATGTGCACAGGCGGAGCAGCGAGCACCTATTAACAGCACCTGGGGAGCAGTGTTGTGGGATGGTACCTTGCTCAAGGGTACCTTAGTGGTGCCCGGGGCGGTGCCTACGACCTTCAGTCAGTGTCCTAACCACTAGGCCACCACCACTGCCCACACATTTTGTATATTTTACTTGTACTGTATACTGCTTATTTTATACTTCATACAATATTTAGCCATTTATACATATGCGTTATATATTGTTAAAACTGCATGTACTTGGTTTATTGTTCCATATATTGTAAAGTGTACCACACCCTATATGGATATTGTATATTTTAATTTGCAGTCTACCTATTCCATGGTATATTACAGCTACGGGAATGCACCTCCAGAGCCACTTTAACGAGAGCTAAGGGAGAAGTATGAGGTGAAAGAGGAAGAGTTCTTGATGAGAAACGGAGAGAGGAGGAGTTACTGTAGGAGGTAGAGAAACTGAAAGCAGAGAATGTGAAGCTATGAAAGACTATGAGGAGAGAACAAGATCAAAGACAGAGGGGATGAGAATGTAAAGAAAAAGAATGGGAGAGCAGAGGTTAGAGAAAGAGGAGGAAACATGCATGAGGATGAGAAGCGTGAACAGGAGGAAAGAATTTGAAATCTCTAAAGAAAGATTCCAGGGACTGTGAAGATGAAAACATTACAGAACTGGAGAACAGATCATACAGAGGTGAAGAGGTGAAGAGGAGCTTAAAAAACGTAAGACGTAAAAGAAGAACTGCCCTTGAAGAGTGCAGTGCAAGAAGAAAGTATGGAAGAAATGGAGTAAATGAAAAAGATTTAAATGATTTGTAGGGAAAGGAAAAAATCTAATTGTGAAGCAGTCAGAGGAGAAGAAGCATCATGAAATCAGATGTAAAAAAGCATGGATCGGCAGAGGAGACCGACTTGGACATAAAAGTCCTTTACGTAGTCCTGATTTCTACGCTCGCAAAGACCCGAATACTGATGTTATCCTTTAAGATTTTTTTTTTTATTCATAAACAATAGTAGGGTCCCAAGACCCATTCTTCACAAAATAATAAAGTTAAACACAACATAAACTATCATAACAAGGAGAAGGAATTAAAAAAAAATAAACAAAAAACATCCAAAGTAAAATGGGATCTACATTCCCTCAACAAAAGAAAAGAAACCAAAATACACAAACCTTCTCTCACTCCCTACCATACCAGGAGAAAAACAAACAAAACTCTCCCTTTCTCCAGTTAGTCTCACCTTGACTGGGATACAACACATACTGGATCTCAAGAAATAACCAGTCTCACCTTGACTACGATACAAAACATACTGGATTTCATAATAGCCACCAAATAACATCAGGAAAACACGACTACACCAGAGGATAAGGTTAAAAAGGCTGCGTGTTAGAAGCAGGAGCGGGAAACACCTCTTCCTCTCCCCCACCACCACATGCTTTGGTCGTCAGGTGGATCTTTTATAAGCAGCTCCATCAAGAGGCAACCACTCAGCTCATCTCTGCAATTGAAACTACACAAACATACGCAGGGTTATAACAATTGTCATTTCAACCATATACAGTTTACACAACACACAGTGAAAAGAAACAACGTTCCTCCAGGACCACGGTGCTACATGAAACACAGGGTCTATCTGTGAAGAAATGAAGGATAGAATCAGAGTTCTGCAGCAGGAGAGGGCCACTCAGGAACAATCACAGAAGAATATGTTCTACAACCTGCTGCTTATGGACAGAGAAGAACGACAGAGGGCCATCAAGCTCCTCCATCAGTTCGACTCCTCTGTGAAGGAACTGGAGGAGAACCCAGGAGCAGCAAAAATGCTGGAAACTCTGGGAGAGAGAAGGAGAGCCTGGGGCAGTTTAAATGTCCACAGCAGGCCAGCTATGGGGACACACCTCCATAGCCACTCTGACGAGAGATGGAGGAGAAGTATGGGAGGTGACAGAGAAAGATCTGTAGATGAGAAATGGAGAGAGGAGGTGTTAATGGTAGAGGTAGAGAGACTGAAAGTGGAGAATGTGAAGCTGAAAAAGACTTTGAAAAGAAAGAAAGATGGAAGACTGAGAATGAAAATGAATAAGAATGAAAACAAAGAGAAACTGAGAGAGCAGAGATTGGAGAAAGAGGAGAAAACATGTATGAGAATAGAAAAAGTGAACAGAAGGAAAGATTTTGAACAAGTGAAACCTCTAAAGAAAGATTCCATGGACCGTGAAGATGGTAAAGTCACAAAGAGAAGAACTGCCCTTGAAGAGTGTAGTTCAGGAAGAAAGCAGTGAAGAAATGGAGGAAATGAAAAAGATTGAGTTGACTTGCATGGAGAAGGAAAAATCTGTATTGAGAAAGAAAAATAAAATTATTCAAAAAGGTGAAGCACTGAAGCTGCTCGAGAAAAGTGAGGTGGAAATGGAAAGGTCACCAGATATAAAATCAGCAAACAATGGTTCTGAGAAGCATGAGGCTCCTAATAGGAAGGCAGCACAAGAGTCCCAGGAGAGTGAAGATGAGAGTGATGAGGAAAAGAAAGATTCTGTTACATCAGAGGAGACAGATCTGGACACTCCCTGGGACACAGAGTCAGAAGAGGAGGAGAAGATCAGGCTGGAGAAGAAAAATATTAGACAAAAGAAAAAGGAATTGGACGTGAAGAATAAAACAAGAGAGGAGGAGGAGAAAAGAAAAATGGAAGAGGAGCAAGAGAAAGCAGTAAAGGCTGGAACAGAGAAGCAGAAAAGAGAGAATGAGAACTATAGAAAGAAGGAGAAATGGAAAGAAAAAAGGAAGAAATTGAGAAAAAAGATGGCAGGAGCAGCAGAAGAGGGAGGAGGAGAGAAAGAAACAAAAGGAAGAGGAGGAGAAAAGACATATTGCTGAAAAGAGAAAGAAGAGGATGAGCGAAAGGAAAGGGAGATGGAACAGAATGGAACTGGTTTGGACAGTTAGAAGAACAGAGGAGGAGAAAATCAGTTATCTGCATGAGACAAGGAAACAAGAAGAGAAGAAAGAGAGGAGACAAAAGGAAGGAGAACAACAAAGGACAGAGGTGAGGGGAATGACTGGAAAAACACAGGAGAATGTGGAGCTGAAAGAAAGAAACCGCTGTGGATGGTGCACCTTCAGCGCATGGAGGACTCTATCACCTCTGGCTCTGACCAAAGCAAGAACAAGAGCCAACAGCTTCATGTGCAGCTGAAGGCCCAAGCTGAAGCAGCCAGAAAGAGGGAAGAAATCAGAAAGGCTGAAGAAGCCCAGGTGGACAAGGAGCTGCGCAGGAGGAGAGAGCTGGATGTTAAGAAGCCCAAGACTGCCGCAGGACTGTTTGTGAAAGCGGTGAGACGGGTCTACCAGAAAGCAGTGGATTACACCCATAGAAATGACCTGGACAGTCCATACCAACAGCACCAACTGACCCTCAAGAAGCTTGGGCAGGAGAGAGAGAAGATGGAAAAGAAGCTTCTGGAAAACCTGCTTGAAAAAAGAAGGAGGGCCAAGCAGTGTGAGGGGGTCGGCTCCACAAAAGCCAGTTAAATCACCCTGTTAAATCAAAAGAAGAGAGAAAGGTGTAAACATCACCAAAGAAGTCAATTACACCACCACCAACACATTTAATGACATTTTCTAACCTGTTTAGATGAAGAGATGTACACTGATCTTAATAAAAGCCTCTCCAATCCATTTCACTTATTTCATTTTTTACTATACACTGTCTGCTGGGTGCATCAAGTGAAAGGTTTCTGCTCCTTTCGTTTCATTCCTAGCAGGTTATATTCAGATCCCATGTCTGAGATGAAAATTCCTGGATCCAAAGCAGGTTAAATAAGGCAAAATCACAATTATGTTGTTACTGAACTGGGGCCAAACTTAATCTGATTTCCTGCAGAACTGATACTGTCGATCCTAATAGGTCTATATGCTCCTAATCCTAATTTGCACATATTGCACAGTGATTATTCAAGGCCTAAAATGAAGTAGAGACTTGGGCCCAGACCTTCTTTCGCTTCCAGGTTTTTCTCCTTTCATTTAGGGTCAAATTTAAAACGTAATACACCGAAATGGCATAAAAACAAAAAGCAGCTTTTATATTTGGGGTTTATAATGTGTGCATGGATGCTGGGGTTCAAATTTTACATTTATTTATTTGGCTTTTATACAAAGCGACTTCCAAGACATGGAGTAGAGTATTGGGACAGTACCTTGCTCAAGGGTACCTCAGTAGTGCCTGAGCCGGGACTTGAACCTGCAACCTTCAGGTCCCCAGCAAAGTGCCCTAACCACTAGGCCACCACTGCCCAGAAGATGCTCTAAATTTCATGACTCAGCAAGGCCTTGGAAAAGTAGATACATTAAAGTATTCAGGTGATTCATAGCAGTTTTCTATAGCTACACTTAGGCATTTCCAAGTGTCCTTAAACCTCTGCAACCTCTGCAAATACAAAAAAATTAAAAGTGCTCCTGTGTGAGTAAAAAGGTATAAACCAGGCAACATAAGACCACATTTAGCAAGCACTACCCAGTCAGAACAAACACATGCCTGTATTTTATAATAGTTCTAATACACTTTGTGAAAATAAAATGAAATCTACTGTCACAGTAGAAAGGTAACTGGTTTAATGAACAATTGCTGAACAATTACAATATTTTAATTGACTGAGATCATTTTTAAACACTGTGCGAGGATTAAATTCTAAGTTTAAAAAATTAAATGCAACATTTTAAGAAGAGCTAAGACAACAGGTATGAAGATTCTGAAGGGTGTTCTTTTTAATATTCCAATAGAACCTTGGGTAATCATTTGAAATTGATATGTTGGTGGCTTTGAAAGGTTTTGAAACTCTTGGCACTTGAAGGTTATTTTCTGTAGGATTCTCATATTTGCAATTTAAATCACTTATCAAAAACTTCTGTAGTTGCTTTTAACTACCTCAGCTTTTTAGCACTTAGCAAATCAGTTGTGGCAGCAGTTCCAGCAGATTTCCCAAAGTTGTACTGAAATATTAATTAGAACCTCTTGAGTGCCCCCATAACTGTTCCCTTAATTAGTCTTGAAACTAAAGTTAATTCTTGCACAGTTTTATCTAGGACAAATTTACATGCTCCTCATTTGATTGTTCGGATCCTTAAAATAATTTAAAAATAAATGGAATTACTCAGTAATTTCTATTAATTATATTCTATGACCTATGAATACTAGGGATACTAGAGATTTCACATTTTGGGTCACATCACTATTATAAAAGGTGCTTTAATATTATAAAGGCTGTTTGAAAATGATGTGAGACAACAAATGTTGTGTACATTGATAAGTGTATGGAGATCATGCCATACACAAATCTAAAGTATAACACTATAGAGTAATATGATAATTATCAGTCGACAACAATTGTAACACAAACATAAAACACATAATACACACAGGCATTTATATGTGCAATGCACATCCACACTGAATACTGTATAATGCACATCAACACTGAATATTGTACAATGCACATCAGTGTCATTGTGCACTGTGAATACTGCATAATGCACAATGACACTGAATACTGTACAGTGCACAATGACACTGAATCCTGTACAATGCACAGCAACACTGAATCTTGTACAATGCACATTAGTGTTATTGTGCATTGTGAATACTGCATAATGCACAATGACACTGAATCCTGTACAATGCACATCAACACTGAATACTGTACAATTAACATTGACACTGAATACTGTACAATTAAAATTGACATTGAATACTGTACGATGCACAGTGACATTATGCATTGTAAATTCTGTACAATGAACATTGACACTAAATACCCTAAAATGCACATTGACACTGAATACTGTACAATGCACATTGACACTAAATACCCTACAATGCACATTGACACTGAATACTGTACAATGCACATTGACACTAAATGCTCTACAATTAAAATCGACACTGAATACTGTACAATTCACATCAGCACTGAATACTCTACAATGCACATTAGTGTCATTATGCATTGTGAACTGTACAACGCACATTGACAATGAAAATTGTACAACATACATCCACACTGAATAATGTAAAATGCACATTGACACTGAATACTGTACAAAACAAATACAATGTGATATACTGTGATCATTTCCTAATAATGCCACTGTTTTGATATTGGCTGAACATATGCTGCTGTCTCCAATCCCTGCACTTCACTTCTCATTACCTGTTGTACTTTGTTTTTGTTTTTGTTGCTGCACATGGTAGGATGCCACCAGAATCTTGTTGTACAGACGTATAATGACAAATACAATCTCTCTCTGTATATAAATACAGTACATTATAGAAGGTAAGAGGGTGTTTATAAGAGTGAATGAGGCGTGCAGCTGGATGCAACTGGACCAAGCCACTGCAAATTACTTTATTCATGTCTTAAACATTGAATTAGGCAAGAAATGATGCACTACATTAGTTCCAGTTCAGCGACCACAGTGACCTTTGAATATTTGAATGTCCATTTGTTTATGAATGTTTGGAGTGTGAGCGTGGTCTCTCATCACAGGAGATGTCAACCTTTGGGTCTGATCGTGACACCAAGTCTCCACCGGTGTCCTTCATTTGGGAAGAGATAAAGAGAAGATATTTCAGTGAAAAAACCCACTGCACAACTTTTTTTTTTACCTGCACAATCAATTCAGCTCAAGAAGGAAGTGAATAAAGCAGAAAAAAAACAGAAAATTCCACTTGTGGATCAAGACAGACGCTACACAGTTTGACCACTAGATGACGCTTGCAGTTTTAAAATGAAAAATACTCAACACGTCATACTAAAACCCTTTCTTGGCAGACTCAAGAAAGAGAACTGCCGTTAACTTAGAAACACAAACTACATCACAGAAATCTGAAAAATTAAGCAATGGAAAATCATCTACGATCATCAAATATATTAGTGTTTGTCAGTAAACACAATCTAAACATTTTGTCGTTGTATGTGTACGTGTCTGTATATGTGTGGTGTGCGTGTTAACCTTATTATTATTTTTTATTTTTATTTTATCCTCATTCATTCTGATTTGTACACAGATTTCATAGTTCGTCAACTTTTTACACGTTTTTTTTTTTTTACACCAAAAAAGTGCGATTAACTCTTAGCTCACCTAGAACACCTAACAAAACCTGACGACCATTTTCCTTAACCGTATTCCGACATCGCTTGCATCACTGTGATAGGATTAGTCAATGGATCATATCAACAAGGATTACCAGCCATTCCTAGCAAAGAAGGTGGCCTACTGGCCAATTGCAAGGCAGGAAGGCGGGAGCCGCCAGAAAACGGGTGGGTGAAAAAGAACACCTGCTTCCATCGCCACCAAAGGTCGTCACGTGGCAGAACTTTGGTCCAATGGGGAGTCTTTGGCGAGCCGACAGCGTAAATAAGACCGAGAGCCGAACGGTGAGCAATGCTGAAGAGGCAGGTTGCGTGTGTCCGTGGTCAGTGAGCCGGGAAAACTGACTTGAATAGCGGCGTGGTTTGGACTGTTGTGACCAATGTGCTCTGGAAAGGAAGAGAAACGGGTTCGGCACCGCTGGTACTGAAAAAGCCGCACCGCGCTACTCCACAGCCGAGCCGAGCCGAACCGTGGTACCATGGGTGTCCTTGCGCAGCGAACGTGTCGCTTTCGCGCCTTTTCGCGGCTCGAGCCAAGAAATTAGTTTGTGTTTTTGTTTTGCTGGACACTTGCAGCAGGGACCGAGTGGACACACTGATTATTGTTTTTTCAGGGACGTGGAAAATGCCCGGCAGGAACAGGTACAACCTGGTGGACGATGTGGCGGACTCCCGGGTGCCGCTTCACAACGACGAGGCGTTTCAGCACGGAATACACTTCCAGGCGAAGGTGAAGTATCTCTAATGGCGCAGCCTCTCACCCCGCGCTGAGCCGGTGTTACACCGCATTTAGTGACCCATCACTCTCTCTGACCGGCGGTGGTGTAAGAAGTACCCATAGAAAATCTCTGTAGGTTAATCAATACGTCCCTTAAGGGAAATATAAGAAAATACCTTATTACCAATTAAAATTATGCAGTTAAAAATCATACTTAAATAAAAGTATATAAATTAAATAATCTACATTCATTAAAAATAAGGTAATTAATTTTGCAGAAAAAAAGGGACTGGTGTATTTAATAACTGTAAAACTACATTATTAACACTATTGAGTCGGTGAGTATGTGCTGTTATGTTTTTAATGATCCCCCTCCAGATGCTGTAAGATCTGTAAAGTGCTCAAAATTAAAAAAAAAAGTTATATTATTTTGTTAAAATCTTTTAAATGACCCCTTTTCATCTCCTTCATAAAAAAAACTATATTCTATACATGGGTGGTGGAGGCCTAGTGGTTAGGATGCTGCCTTTGGGACCTGAAGGTTGCAGGTTCAAGTCCTGGCCCGGGCACTACTGAGGTACCTTGAGCAAGGTACCGTCCCACTACACTGCTCCCCGGGTGCTGTTGGTAGCTGCCCGCTGCTCCATGTGTGCACGTGTGATGGGTTAAATGCAGAGGTCACATTTCGTTGTGGTGCTTGAGTGTGTTCACAATGACATAGTCACATTCACTTCAAACATATCACAATAGTTGAGCTCCTGGACACACAGAATGTCTAGTGGGTCACCAAATGCAGTGCAATGTCCTGTGCTGAAGCTGAACTGGGTCCTGTTGTCCACGTTAAATCAATTTGTCAGGTTAGATTTATAGCACAGGCCAATGTTTTGAATGGGAGCTTTGACAAACACAAAAAAAAAAACACCCAAACTCAGGAGCCAGTTAAAGGAGAAACTAGTCAGCTAAGCTAGTCCTTAAAATGACTGGTTCCACAAAAGACCACATTCACTTAAAGCTTATATATTATTAAATATTAGATGTTAAAGCTTAAAGACTAATATAATATTCATATATGCCTACAGACATCTTCCATTACTTGTTGGCTACAATACCCTCAAAGGCACTACTTTACAAACAAACCAGGAGTATGCAGAAACTAAACATATGGCTGGGTTTAAACAGGCAACTGGGTGAATTGGATTGTTGTGGTGGATGACTTAAGATTTCTAAGCCTTGTGTGTGACATTTGCACCACTGACCGGTGAAAGTAATAACATTGACTGTCTAGTTATTACAGTGACACTTGTTAGGGGGCAGGGCTATATTAGACAGCAAGTGAATAGTCAGTTTTTGAAACTGATGTGCTGGAAGTTTTGACAGCTGAGTTTGGACCATCCTTTACCTATAGCTTCCCATAAATATCAAATATACTTTGAACATGGACTGTTTGGAGTTCGAGGCGGTGTGTAAGTGTATGCATTCATTACAACATCCCAAATTTGGACACGTCTCAACACTAGAGACAATATAAACTGATGAACCTTAACTTGAAAACCAATGACAGGTGTGACCTGACTGTTATTTCATTACAGTGCCACCTGTCAGGGGCGTGGTGTATATTAGGCAACAAGTGAACAGTCAGGCCTTGAAGCTGATGTGCTGGAAGCAGGAAAAATTGGTGACTAAGGATGTGAGCCACTTTGAGAGCCTTACTGTGACTGGACAGGTCTTCTAGAGTCTTCCAGGTATGCAGTAGTTAGTACCTACCAAAGTGATCCAAGGAAGGACGACTGGTGAATGCTGTTTCAGCAGCATGTGGGGGACCTCAACATTAGCCAGGTGGTGTTAATGTTCTGGTTGATTGCTGTCCTTCTGTGTCACATCAGGAGCCACATTGATGGAATTGCGTCCAGGCTTTCTATGATTATTCATTTAAAGCATTGGTTTTATTGGAAGACCATGTTACATAGGCTCACAAATATGACCCATCCAAGTCTTCAGCCATCATACGCTCCCTGGACGAGCTTCTCCATGCATTTTTATAGCAACTAGCTACATTAGATGTGACCGTGTTAGGTCAGTTAAGTGCAGCATATCTTTCAGGTGGGCTCTGTTAGTAAGTGGTCCAGCACGGATCTACTGTATAATAGTGGTGAAGCTGTCTGAGGCGTGTGCCACCCAGCAGATTAAAACGGGAAGTTGTCTACAGCATGGTTGTTCAGAAAGCGCTGATATTTTTTCCCCACTAAGTGGAGGGAATAAATAGACTCAAGCTATATTGGGTAAGGACTAATCATAAATAATATATCTGATGTACTGTGACTGTTTCTTAACTCAGACAGCCACAAGATGTTGACGTCTGTCCATTTTGCAGTGCAGAAATCGGCCAGCTATGCATTATTCATAATAAACACTTGTATATTTAGATTGGATTAGCATAGTACAACTACAGAGCCAATGAAAGGCAGTTAGCAGCAAACCAGAAGTGCAAAGAATAGTGTAAATACATTACAGTACAGTGCAGTATAAATGTTATCGTATTTACAGTGTTCTTGATTATGAACAGCAGTGTATAGAGATTATAAGATGCACAGTATGTTAAATATGTTATAAATAAGAGTGAAGTGGGCGGAGCTGAAGAGGGCTCTGTGCTGTATAGACAAATACACCATTGTACCTATTTAGTGTAAATAATGGTTTGTGCAAAGTGACCAGTTTTGAATGTGCAAATATAGAAAGTGCAGAATGTATATTTATGTAGCAAGATCATCAATCACCAGAGTTCAGTGTATAGTGGATGTATGTACTGGAGGTCAGCTTGGCAGTGAAGGTGTCCGTGTAACATTGGTTATATTTTGGGTTCTTCTGCTACACCAGGTCTGTTTCTCCTGTGTTTACACACACTGATATTAGCGCAGAGTCCCTCGCCTTTTTATAAATCTACAGACGTTCCTGAGCGCCTCGGAAACCTCTAAGCCTGATATTTTAAGCAACCTAAGGGGCATTATATAGCTCAAATTTGCAATGGAGGATTAGCTCTGAGGCGTATTCTGTGGAAAAGTGGCAATTGCTGCCTGTGCAGCTTGGCCTCCTTTAAAAATGTATTGCGGGAAGACATTGCAGTTCCATGCTGATCAGAGATCAGTTTCGTTAGATGAAGATGATGCTTGATCTGTATTAAAAGGTTTTTTTATCCAGAGCCTAGAAGTGTTTTTCCAAATGTGACAACAGTGGCTACAAATAAAGCGCTCTCATCTGATCTGCTTGTTAATACTGCCTTGGACTAGTTTGAAGGGTCCGGTTCCCCAGTCCTCATTTCAAGAACAACAAAATGTTGCATTAGGAGAAATCCTATTCCAAAAGTATTAGCTCATATAAATGTAGTCTACATTAGACAGAATGAGGCTACGCTTTTCTTTGTTTCCCCAAGGACAATGCTTTTGACTCAGCCCTTGATGTATCATAAGTTTGCATGTATGTCAGGGTTGCTGTGGATCCTTGAATGACTTAAAGAAAAAGTCAAATATGTCTTTTACTATTGCAGGTATTCCATTCTAAGATGATCTAGACACCAGGTTGAAAAAATCGTGTATTTTAATTCAGGATAGTCCTCCAAAAAAACTGAATTCAAGGCAGAGTTTGTTTATATAGCACATGATCATACACAGAAGTCAGTAAATGTGCTTTACAGTCATAAAATAAGCATAAAAAGAAAACTAAGCAATAAAAAGGAATAGGAATAAAATCAGTATGGAGGAAATATTAGAACACTAATGTAAGGTTTAAAATAAATTAAGTGAAGGTGACTATTTGTCATTGTGAACACACTCAAGCACCACAATGAAGTGTGACCTCTGCATTTAATCCACCACAGGTGCACAACTTGGAGCATGCAGGCATTATTAACATCGCCCAGGGAGCAGTGTAGCAGGACAGTCCCTTGCTTAAGGGTACCTCAGTGGTGCCTGGGCCAGGACTTGAACCTGTGACCTTCATTTCCCAAGAACAACGTCCTAACCACTAGGGACCACTGCCCCTATTTTATTAAGACAATAAAAAGTTTATGATCCGGTTCCTGCTCAGGTTTGCGCTTGGAGCCAGAGCAACCAATTTGGTTTCCCTCATGCTCGTTACCTCATTTTTTCTTCTATCCATCTTTTTCTTACATGGATCTCCCTTTCATCAGCGCAGTGTCCAGGTTCTATTCTAACTCTAAGCTCGGTTAAAGGGTAGAGGCTAGTCTCCCCTTTACAAAAGGACCCCCTATTTGAGCAGGAACGAATGGGCCACCCCAAACTAATACATGCGCACAAAATCCTCATCTACACGCCCCCCCCCCCTTAACAGTGCTGTCAGGCCCATATATATATATATATATATATATATATGCATGCGCGCGCATTACTTTGGTTGGCCTCCAAAACAGGTTTGTGCTTGGAGACAGAGCAGCCCATCTGAAAGTGCACTGTAGTCATTCATGCAGACATAGAGGAGGCGACTCTGACAGAGCACTACAGCAAGAGGGGTATGTCCACCATGTTGGGGGACTACCGCCAATGTTTACATTCACTATTAGGGTTTCAGTTTTCATCAGTAGTACATGAAAACATGCTAAAACCCAATAAAGTGTTTCCTTACAGAGAGAAGTGGTTCTCTGGTCAACAATTTAGATCCGTATGAGCTTAAAGTCATAAATGGAGTCAGACTTTAATTCTCTGCAGCCGTTTCTATCACAGACATCGTTTTTGGTTTAAGTTCATAAACCTGTCAGGAATTTAAAAACTACAAGTCTTTACAAGCACACAGTCTTTTTACGAGTGGATGGATGGATGGATGAGTGACCTACAAGTCTATAACCTGAGTGTTTTGCTTGTCTGTGTCTATCTGGCTAAATTCACCACTCTTAACTCTAATAATACGTGCCGGTTATGCTTCCAAATCGTCATGCATAGCTCCTTTAGACTTCCGTGTTTTAAATTCATCTCTGCATAGTTGGTATATTAGCCGTCTCCTGTTTGTGTAGGTCTTGCACTCTCAGTGACCTCATGAACCCCAGTTAAAGCTGGGCATTGTGAAAGAAAAAGACGAGTCTTCATTATCCAGGACTATAAATCTTGTTTAAGCAAAAGGAGCAGTAACAGAAGCAAGCAAAAACCAACATTACAGTAACCGTAAAAATAAACTCACTGGTTATATTACGGCAGTTATTAAGGATAGTGAGCACACACTCGTGGATTCGGGGACATTCTCAAACGTAATGTTTTTGCGTCTTCCTGCAGTCACTTAGGCCATCCGACGTCTCTTCGTAGCTTCCCTTATCTGCACTCTCTTTCTTTGCCTCCATGCCGACGTATGATAAATTGAAATACTGTCGTATATTTCAGTACACAACAACATTTCATCCTTTCAGATTTTCGAAAAAAAACACGATAAGATAAGACGATAGCCCCAATTGCTAAGCGCACAACACGTAATGAGTAGTCCCCCAACATGGTGTGTCAGTCTCACAATTCTGTGCATTAGTGACTCATGTGCATCTTCTCTATAGAGGATGGCAGCACTGATTAAGTCAGACACACTAAGAAAACTAGTTCTTCATATTTAAGTGTATGTGTGTAATTTTTCACTGGTATTTGTTTTTGCAGTATGTCGGGAGTTTGGATGTACCAAGACCCAACAGTCGTATGGAGATTGTTGCTGCTATGAGGAGAATCAGAGTAAGTTAATACCTTCAGTGATGGTTTGGCAGCGGAATGAGATCTACAGATGAATTATTTCACATTTTCACAACTAAGAGTTCAATTACACTTCTGCACAAACTAGTCCATGCAGAAGACTGCATTGACCCAGGTGTTCACATTTAGCTATGTGTGGGGTGTGAAGTTTGGGTTACTATTAAAATGTGCAGAAGTTTCTGAGATTTAGGGCTGAATATCATTCATGTGTTTTCCATATCTTTACTAATACCAAAAATGACTTTGATACCAGATGCTTAACAATACTTATTGATCTCCTCTTTTAAATACAAAACATATCAATTTGCCTCATACGTTCAAAATGTTGAAATCATATTAATAACTGCTGACATTTGATTTAGTGAGAACGTATACAGATAAAATATTATAAAGACTAGAAAATTAAGATTTATAATTTTATATCTGTATACTTATAAATTGAGAACTTAGTAAATGATTACGTGTGTGTGTGTGTGTGTGTACACATATAGCATGTATTTATAGCATAACTGCATCCTCAGTGTTATTTAACTTTCTTAGTTAGTACATCATCTGCAGCCCTGTTCATAATTCTAACACTAGGATTTATTCATCTTTTTAACATTTTCTGCTGATTAGTTAACTCATGCAAACGGTTCTGCAGCCGTATGACCAGAACCGAGAGGCTCGGTAGGAGTTTTTATCCTCAGGTCATAAGACTCCTAAATTAGGACATCCCTCACATTCCAAAGAACTCACCTGGACTATACACCCCGCTGCTTTACCGCTCTGTAGCCTTGTACAGGCAACACAAGCACAGACACTGGCTTGCATTGCCTAGACATTGACATTTGCACAGACACTGTACTTATTTTCTATATTTTCTGTGCTTAATTTCTACTCTTACTCACTCTGTAACCACACACATCACATATTTCTATATATTATATATAGAGGTCAGTTTTGTGTGTTTGTGTGTTTGTGTGTCCTATTTATTGTTTACATATACATTTTACATATAGATATATACTTTTTCCTCTCTAGTTGTCCATGCACAGTCGTTGGAGTGGGATATATTTATATCAGGGATACATTTCACTACGTGTTGTACTAGTATAACTGTGTATGTGACAAATAAACATCTTGGATCTGATTTATTTAAAGCATATATAAAAATCTTGGATCAGATTTATTTAAAGCATATATAAAAAAATTCCCAAATTACTGCACGTTCCAAAAAGTAATAGATTAGCAGCTTCTTAATAGTATATTTTATATATTCACATGCAAAAATTAAACACTGGAATTCTGTGCTTAAAATCTGCAATTAATTCATTTTACTGCATTTGTGACCCTACAGGAATAAATATTTTATTTCATCATAATCTAGATTCTGTGTTGATTTCGAAACATTATTTGCGTTTATGTATCGGCGTTGGTATCAGCAGATGTGTAGGTGAATAATATCGAATATCTGCACCAGCCAACAATTCCCATATCGTTGTACCTCTACTACTAACTTTAGTGCAAACTTCATTGAAATTTAACATAATGGAAAACAATCGTTCTGCCACATTGTGTTTTTATTGGAAATTCGGCAATGAAATGAGCAGATGTGTGTTTTCTAAATGGATCATCCAAATTCTGAAATATAGCTGTGTCAATGAATGTGTGTACACCAGGAGTATTCATATCTAGTCCTGGAAAACTCCTGGAAGTGTCGAACACGTTTCCTTGCGTAAAACCCCTGCTGAACATGGCAAATTATGTATTTGTTGAATGAGCGGTGTTTTAGCAAACAGTGTTGGACACTTGTTCAGTTGATCACAGCTGATGGAGATGAAGAAAATATCCCTTTGTGTCTGTCAATCGACTGAATGTATCTGTGCGAGCAAGTGCTTGCATTTGCAAGTAGATCTTTGAGCATTTAATACTGATTACTGTAATTTGCAGGCTTTATATGTAAAAATCTGTTATTAATGTGACATAGTGATGGATTAAAAAAGATTACAACACAACACTCTGTAATCCCTGTGGGGACTGTAATGACCATAATACTGGGCTCTGTCTATGAGGAAATCATATGGCAGCATAAACTGGGGATGACCGCGTGTGTGCGTGTGCGTGCGTGATGTCTCTTTCTGTTAGCCTAAAACATATGTAACGTATGAGTGCAATAGTCTGTCTGTGTAATATTTCCCTTCTCTCTTTCGTTCCTTTTCCTTCTCTCTTTCTATGGGTTCCGAATGAAGGGCATCTCTGTCTGTTAATTAGATTGGATTTGCTGCTTGAACGCATGTCTCCGGAGCTGTGTATGCGAGTTTGTGTGTATGTGCTTGTTAACTTCAGGGAGGATGACCGGAGATCAGGAGGCCTCCACTCTAGAATTTCTCCTTACACCTCGGTACCCTTTATCCATCGTCATCCAACACAAAGTGTGGTCACTAACTCTCTGCGAGAGTGTGTTGCTGTGCAGAGCTGTTGTAGCTCTGTGTTATTAGGCTGGAGATATACTAGCTTTAACTGAGGGTTTGCGTGCTCGTGAAGCTTTAGAAAGTGAATGCGGATGGCAGGCCGCTCTGCTGAACTGACTGACTCACTGTGTGTTGTGGAGTATAATAAGCAGGCTAATCTGACAGAGTGGATGAAACTACCTGGCGGACTAGCACTCTTTCTAATTACACACATGGACAAAATTGTTGGTACCCTTCAGTCAATGAAAGAAAAACTCAAAATAGTCACAAAAATAACTTTAA
>JBBPDA010137227.1:0-21953 GCA_037974385.1 Arnoldichthys spilopterus
CTGGACTGTCTGATTACTGCCCCCCACAGGTCACACACAGTACTACAGTCTGGACTGTCTGATTACTGCCCCCCACAAGTCACTTATCCACGAGTTAGAACGCCGTGTGGACTAGGCCTAACTCAAAAAACAGGAGGAGACAGCTCTGTCAATTAGTGCTTCTCTGTTCTATTATTTTTTTATTTTAATTAATTAATTTTTTTTTTTTTTAAATTTCCACAGTGCAACTTTTATTATCTTATTATTTTACGTTATAACATGAAAAGCTGCTCTGCTTTGTGTCTTAACCCCTGGACCCTGAACCCATATTCCGTTCCTGAACTGTGGACGATTCTGACGGCCCACCTAAATGTGCGCATCAGACACTGACGCTAAGCAGTAGCGCATGCGCGCACGTACGTGTGTGTGTGTTTGTAACTCACCCGTCTCCGCAGCACTGAAAGCGTACTGGCTGCTGGACGAGGTTCCCATGTAAAGCTCCTCATCCGCGGTCTCCTCGTCCTCTTTCGCAACGGTCTCCTCCCACGTGCCAAGCTCCGCCTCCTTGGAGTCTGCGAGGGTGACGATGTCAGAGTGATCACTGGATGAGCAGAAGGTCACAGGCTCCTCCAGCTCCACCTCCTGTCCCGCCTACGCGCATAAACACACAGAATAATCATCGCATGCAGCCATAACATTAGCACCACCTGCCTAACACTGAGTGTGTCCCTCCTGCTGCTGAAACTACTCTGACCGTGGTGCACTGTGTTCTGACCCCTTTCTAAGTAAGTAGCTCTTCTGCGGGAACAGACCAGACGTGCTAGCCTTCACTCCCCACATGCATCGGTGAGCCTTGGGTGCCCATGACCCTGTTGCAGTCGTTCTTCCTTGGATCACTTTTGGTAGGTAGCTACTGCACAGCTGGACCACTCCACAAGACCTGCCGTTCTGGAGACGCTCTGACTCTAGAACGTCACAACAAGGCCCTTGTCAAAGTGTCTCAGATCCTCACGCTCCTGCTTCCAGCTTATCGACTTTAAGAACTGACTGTTCACCTGCTGCCTAATATATCCCACCGCCCTGACAGGTGCCACTGTAATTAAATAACTAGAGAGTCAATGTTACTCAACCTGTCAGTGGTGTTAATGTTATGGCTGATTGGTGTCTCAGTCATTCTGCAACATCTGCATGATGTAGTAAAGGACTGTGGTGTGAATCTGAAACACACGTACCAACACCGTCCCGTATGGAATTATTCTCAATGAAGCGGTTTATACCTGAGGGCCCGACTCGGATTCCACCACGGTCTCCTCCTTCAGACTGGCATCCAGAGTGGAGTCTCCGCCTGCCCCGTCGTCCTCATCTGAAAACAGGTATTTGTCATAGTGAACGCACTCGAGCACCACAACGAAACGTGACCTCTGCATTTAACCCATCACACGTGCACACGTGGAGCAGTGGGCAGCTACCAACAGCGCCCGGGGAGCAGTGTAGCGGGACGGTACCTTACTCAAGGGAACCGGAGTGGTGCCCAGGGACTCGAACCTGCGACCTTCAGTTCACAAGGGCAGTGTTCTTACCACTAGGCCTCCACTGCCCATATCCTGTGTTCTTGACTGGGCAAATGAAAGTGAATTTCATTTCTATAGCACTTTTTACAGCTGAAGAGGTCACAAAGCAGCTTTACAGAATCCGGGTTCGAGCCCCTAATGAGCAAACCAACGGCGACAGAGGTGAGGAAACGCTTGGGAGAAACCAGGGCTCAGAAGGGGAACCCATCCTCCTCTGGTCCACGCAATCTCCGTTCACAGCTTGGAGCAACACATCTAGCATAACACACTGTGGAAGCTGGACTAGTCTGGGACCAATTATCTGGACCCCAATGATGGGTGATCTGGTTGACAAGGGGCAGCAGTTCCTAGTGTACAGGTGAAGCTGCAATGACGATATGACAGTATTTATCGCTATGGAGATAGATTTCTGACCCAATGTACTGAGCGAAGTGCGAAGCTGGAACAGCTTATGGGGCACTACCTTGTGGAGAAGCAGGCTGGTCCGGAGCAGGAGCTCCGTCCGCCTCCTCCGGATAATCAGCGCCGTTCTCAGGTTCCAGAGTCTCGATGTCTGAGCCCTTCAAAACAAAAACACACGGCTTTCATTAAGCTCGGTCACATGGCCTTCAAAAGCACTGGCAAAGCGTTTCAACACATCAGCGGCCTTCTACCCAAAAAAGTCTGCTCGCTGCTAATGGGATTTCATTGTTTTTGAAAGGAGTCCGACAGTCAAATGCACATATTTAGGCTCTGCTGTTCAAAGGACGTGTCCTGCTGGTTATGAATTGGTAAGTAATTCCAGTAAAAAAAAGTAAATGCCAGCAGGTGTTTACACAAGTGTAAAAAAATGACAAAAATGGAGATACAAGGTTTGATACATTTTCACAGCACGTCATTTGACCCACAGTATTCAAACTTTTGCATGCAACTTTGCGTATCCATCCGTCCATCTGTCCATCCGTCCATCCGTCCATCCATCCATCCATACGTCCATCCATCCATCCATTCGTCCATCCATCCAACCATCCATCCATCCGTCCGTCCGTCCAACCATCCATCCGTCCATCCATCCATCCATCCATCCATCCATACGTCCATCCATCCATCCATCCATCCATACGTCCATCCAACCATCCATCCATCCAACCATCCATCCGTCCGTCCGTCCGTCTAACCATCCATCCGTCCATCCATCCATCCATACAACCATCCGTCCATCCATCCAACCATCCATCCATCCATCCAACCATCCATCCATACAACCATCCGTCCATACAACCATCCGTCCATACAACCATCCGTCCATCCAACCATCCGTCCATACAACCATCCGTCCATACAACCATCCGTCCATCCAACCATCCGTCCATCCAACCATCCATCCATCCGTCCATTCATCCATCCATCCAACCATCCATCCATCCATCCAACCATCCATCCGTCCGTCCGTCCATCCATCCGTCCGTCCGTCCGTCCGTCCGTCCGTCCATCCATCCGTCCGTCCATCCGTCCGTCCGTCCGTCTGTCTGTCTGTCCGTCCGTCCGTCCGTCCGTCCGTCCGTCCATTCATCCATCCATCCATCCAACCATCCATCCGTCTGTCCGTCCATTCATCCATCCATTCATCCATCCAACCACCCATCCATCAGCGACATGTAAACAAACGTATCATACGTAAAGAAAACGCATCGGCATCAAACAGACGCACTCTGGACGTTCGCGAATCCAAAATGTGCGTCTCCTGCATTTAAAGGTGAATAAATAAACCTCACGTTTCTCCACTGAATCAGGTGGGACGGTTCTCAGTGTACGTGCTTTATCAATGCGCATGAACTACTATAAGCATGAACAGACGTGTGCGCATGGAATTCGCCTCTGAACTCCCAAACTGTCGCATCCCATACACGTTGTGGGTCTCCATGGTTGCACCCTCAAGGGTACATCGTCACGGCCTTCAGTTAGGGAGCATAATTAGACCTCTAGGACCGTGCAGGAGCTGTGAAGGTACTTGGGGGGGGACTACGGTTACCTCGACAGTACCATTACGTCGGACTCTCGGGGGAGCACTCACCTCGTTGCTGATGACCGTCCATCCGCCTGAAGACTCGGTGTCGCTCCAGCTGTCCGACATCTCGTTACCCGCTGGGGAAAAGCAGGACAAAAGGAGTACAGTTCAATCACACCTGGGGTGTAGCACCTGCTACGCCACATTTGCATATGCAAATGCGACGAATCTACATGGGCATGTAGCACACGAGGCTTAGATCATCAGCCCACCAGCCAGAACATTAACACCACTGACAGGTGAAATAGCACTGGCTGTCTATTTATTTCATAACAGTGGCACCTCTGAGGGGGGTGGGACATATATGGCAGCGGGTGAACAGTCAGTTCTTGAAGTTGATGTGCTGGAAACGTAATGATCTGAGCCACTTGGACAAAGGCCTTATCGCGATGTTCTAGACGACCAAGTCAGAGCGTCTCCAGAACGGTAGCTCTTGTGGAGTGTTGCTATAATTAATGATCCATAGACAGGGTCATGGGCACCCAAGGCTGCATGTGGGCAGTGAAGGCTACTGTGGTGTAGGAAGTGACGCTGACTCTGGGAGAAAGGGGTCAGAACACACAGTGCAGCACAGTCAGAGCTGCTCCAGCAGCAGGAGGGACACACTCAGTATTAGGCAGGTGGCTGCGTGGAACTGTCCTACTTGGCCCACGTTAATGACAATGTCGAGTTGACCGCGCCACTGGTCAATCATTACTCCTTCATTTGCGCACCCTGCGGGAACACTGCTGTCTTTGTAGATAATGCCGGCAGGGAGACGTGAAAACTAGCAGCACAAAATGTAGAAAGTGGCAGAGAGAGAGAGAGAGAGAGAGAGAGAGAGAGAGCGAGAGAGCGAGAGAGCGAGAGAGAGAGAGAGAGAGAGAGAGAGAGAGAGCCCAGGATTCGTTTGGGTGATGCCTGGGACATGACATAACCACCACCCCTGTGTGAGATGGCCTAGGACGTTTAGTTCGAACCTTTGACCTGCACATACACCGATCAGCCATAACATTAACACCACTGACATGCAAAATGAACAGCACTGACTCCCCAGTTACTCCATCACTATGGCGACTGTCAGAGGGTGGTCTATGTTAGGCGGCAGGAGAACAGTCAGCTCTTGAAGTCGATGTGCTGGAAGCAGAAGCCACTTTGGCGAGGGCCTTACTGCGATGTTCTAGACGACGGAGTCAGAGCGTCTGCAGAACTGTGTGGAGTGTTCCAGGTGTGCAGTAGTTAGTACCTACCAACAGTGACCCAAGGAAGGAAACTAGTCATGGACGCCCAATGCTCATTGATGCATGAGGGGAGTGAGGGCTAGCTTGTCTGGTCTGATCCCACAGAAGAGCAACTGTGGTGTATAAAGTGATGCTGACTCTGATAAAAAAAAAAGGGGTCAGAACACACAGTGCAGCACACTCCAGCAACAGGAGGGGGACACACTGTTAACTACGCCATTATGAGGCCCCGTCTGCAGTTCATGGCTTGATGCACACTGAGTGAGCTTGCTGCCTGCAAATGCTCTGTCATTTAGTGAGAAAGTTCCTCCAGCAAAGCTTAGGACATTACAGCTGCCGCCAAACCTGGAGGAGCGTCTGCGGAGGCTTCCGAGAGGCCAGGAACCGACATTTCTCCACCCCGTGGACCTTCAAAGCGTTCGCTCGTGGCCCAAAACGAGACCTTGACTGTCAGACACAGACGAGAAAAATGTGCCGTTACCTGTGGAAAGATATCAGACGGAAAATGTGTGAAATGTCCTCCGTGCGAAGCGCAGCTCCCCGCCTCAAAACAGCAACGCAACGATGCACCAACATCAATAACAAACGAGTCGTGCCCTGGGCGCCGGTGCACCATGGGAGATGTAGTTCACGTGAAGCCCTAACACTTCGCAAGGGGGGGCTCGAAGGACTACAGCTACCAGAATGCAACAGTCAAAACAGTTACCGCAGGCTTCTTGAGGGGACCGGGATGTGGCGTTGTGGTTTGTTTTGTTTTTGTTTTACTGTTTGAATTCCGGTTTTAGAACGTTTAATTTAAATAAATACATACATTAATAACGTACAAAAACTCCAATGTGCACATTCATACAATTTGTGCCTTATATCTACTGGGTTATTAATTGTGTTATTTCCAGTTTTTGGCAGGAATAATTGTACGTTTTATTGGTATTTTTTTAAATTCCAACTTTATTTTGTAAAATGAAGCAAATTCAGTAAGGCAGTAAAGCTCAGCACGCCTCTGCTGTAGATGTAGGTGGCGCTGTGGCCTGGCGGTGTGAAGGCGCTGCTCCGTCGTTGCCAAGGAGACGGAACCACAACAAAAGTCCTGGGCCTGTGAACTGCTGTCCTGCAGTGACTTTTACAACAGGTAAATAATGCCTTTCTTTACTTATTTCTGTAATAAACCTTATTTTTTATAGATGTGAACGCATTTCGTTAATGCGTTTTTTATACCACAAATACAGATGGCTTAAAAATTATATTATTTTATATTATATTACAACTCCAATTCCAAAACAAGTTGTGATGCCGTGTAAAAAATACATTAAAATAGAGTGCAGTGATTAGCAAATCTAATAAACCCATATTTTATTCACAATAGAACACATATCAAATGTTAAAACTGATACATATTATATAGACAGTGGTATAGTGGTATAGTGAGTGGGCAGTGGTGGCCTAGTGGTTAGGACGCTGCCTTTGGGACCTGAAAGTTGCAGGTTTGAGTCCCTGGGCACTACTGACGTTCCCTTGAGCAAGGTACTGTCCCACTACACTGCTCCCCGGGCGCTGTTGGTAGATGCACAGTGGTAAACATGGACCTGTCTCCACTGTTTTGAGACGTGTTGCTGCATCATATTCAAATTTTTACAAATTTCTTAAAATTGTACATTTACTGTTTAATTTGATGTTTTCTATGTTCTATTGTGTTTAACTCTACAGAAACATTCCAGTTGCTTACAGACTTTCCTTACAGTGGTGGTGAATGGAACCAGATGTCTCAAAATGTTTATCATGTATTTTTACTTACAATTCAAACCCCCAGTGAAGCTCCACGTGTTTCTGGGTGTTTCTATGGAATGTTGAGGATGTTAAAATAGTGAATCTGAACTAAATCACTCTGGGGGACTATTTTGCCTCAAAACGCATGTACCCCTCCACCATGAATGGGTTTAGTTAAATGCATAAAAGCTTCACTAAAAGCTTCAAACTCTGGAAGAAAAGTATCTTAGGCATCAGCAGCGTCTTCATGACCATTTCATGGAAGAACTTTTTGATGGAGCTTTTAGAGAAACCAGACATCTGGTTCCATTCACCACCACTCATAGTAGTGGGCAGTGGAGGCCTAGTGGTTAGGACACTGCCTTTGGGACCTGAAGGTCACAGGTTCGAGTCCCTGGGCACCACTGAGGTTCCCTTGAGTAAGTAACCCGCTGTTGGTAGCTGCCCACTGCTCCACATGTGCACGTGTGATGGGATAAATGCAGAAGTCACATTTCGTTGTGGTGCTTGAGTGTGTTCACAATGACAAATAGTCATTTTCACATTTTTTCACATTAATAAACAACTTGATAAGTTTCTCTAGAAGAGTTGAACACCAGTTTTCTTCTGAATTTTAATCACTTAATTTTCCGAAATTTAAAATATAGGATAAATGGCCCTTTAATGACCCAGATGCCCCAAAACCTTCAGAAAAATTTTATTTGGTCCTCAGCGAGTCTGATGTAGCTCTTGTGCCTTGTGTTTAACATCTTTTTCAGGCTGAGATGTCCCAAACCGAGGAACAACAGGTATCAGCTCGTGTTTCCTGTGCCAATCCAGGCAACCCGGTCTTCTCCTGCATGATGAGGCCAGAAGCCACCTCCGTCTCCCCATGGGTGAAACCCCAGAGCCTCCTGTACAGAACTACAGCAAGCGAGTATGGACTCCGTCCCCCAAGCTTTGAGTCCTCGCCGTGCTCCTACCACCCTGTGTCCCAGGCCTTCTCTCAGCACCTCGGCCAGTGTGGGATGTACCGAGACAACTCTTTCAACACCAGCCTGGACCGTAGCAGGGTGTGCGACTGCCCAAATCTTCAAAACACCATCTGAGCAAAGGGATGGCAGTCAAAATCGTCCTTCACCATAGCTGCCTGTTAGTCCTGTTTGACCAGGTTCCTCTGTAGAGGCTTCAGGACAGTTTACAGCTGCCTGTGTGAAGTTCGGGATCGTGTGAGAATGGTCTGCTCTAGCATGGAGATGTTCATGCCTGCTTTAATAAAAATTGCAACAAAAACCCTTAAAATTAATATTCCTGATGTTTGTAATAATTGAAAGCAGGACGTATTAGTTTTATTAGAAGACGAAGCACAAAAAAACAAAAAACTAAGCAGAACATACATTGATTGGCCATAACATTAACACCACTGACAGGTTAAGTGAATAACATCAACTCTAGTTATTTCATTACAATGGCACCTGTCAGGGTGGTGGGATTTATTAGGCAGCAAGTGAACAGTCAGTTCTTTAAGTCAATGTGCTGGAAGCAGGAGCGTAAAGATCTGAACCACTTGGTCAAGTGATGTTCTGGACGATTAAGTCGGAGCGTCTCCAGAATGGCAGGTCTTGTGGAATGTTCCAGGTGTGCAGTAGTTGTACCAAAAATGACCCAAGGAAGGACAACAGCGACTAGCCCATCTGGTCTGATCCCACAGAAGAGCTACTGCGGTGTAAAAAGTGATGCTGACTCTGATAGAAAGGGCTCAGAACACAGTCAGAGCTGTTCCAGCAGCATACCAGGCAGGTAGTCTTAATGTTATGGCTGATCAATGTATAATAACACAAAATGATAAACACCTTACGAAGGGAGGAACCAGGAACAGGTCGAACAGATGAAATGGGCAGGGTTAAGGTGGGGCTAACATAAGTACATGACACCAGGACATTGCAAACAAAACAGACATGACAAGACATGACCGGCCACAACAAGGGACTGGAGTTCAGAAAAAGCTGGATAATAACTGGATGAGCTGAATCGTATGTGTTGGATTTGAGAGTTGAGTAACACTGTTTAATATGGAACACTACTACATTAGAGTGGACGTTTAGGATCCAACCAACATGTTGACCTGCACCGTCGCGGAGTCGATCCACAGCTGGATTCACCATAATGAGTCTTCTTAGTATTCTCCATACATTCATAGCACTGCTGACAGGGTTTTTCCTTATGGACTGGGAATTGTGCCTTGAATGACTTTGCGAATCTTGTCGGCGTCTGCCTGCAGGGCCTGGTTGTTTGGGTCGATCTTGAGAGAAGCCTGGTAGTCCTGAAGCCCTGTGGGTTAAAGAATTTCAACTTCTATCAAGTTTTTTTTGGCGTCGAATATGCTTTCTGCGCTTTCACGCTCACAATGGTGTGGAGTCCGGGTTTTGCTTCTTTAGTTCAGAACTGGAGCTGAGTCTAACGCTGCAAACACTAGAAACCTGCAATCACTCAAACCTCCCTTACTCACACCAATCAGCCATAACATTAGCACCACCTGCCTAACACTGAGTGTGTCCCTCCTGCTGCTGGAGCAGCTCTGACTGTGCTGCACTGTGTGTTCTGACCCCTTTCTATCAGAGTCAGCGTCACTTCCTACACCACAGTAGCCTTCACTGCCCACATGCAGCCTTGGGTGCCCATGACCCTAACACTGGTTCACCAGTTGTCCCTCCTTTGGATCTCTTTTTGTAGGTTCTAACTGCTGCGCACCTGGAACACTCCACAAGACCTGCCGTTTTGGAGACACTCTGTCGTCTAATCATCACAATAAGGTCCTTGTCAAAGTGGCTGAGATCCTTACGCTCCTGCCTTCACCACTTCAAGAACTGACTGTTCACTTGCTGCTTAATGAATCTCACCCCCCTGACAGGTGCAACTGTGATGAAATAACTAGAGAGTCAATGTTATTCACTTCATCAGTCAGTGATGTTAATGTTATGGCTGATCGATGTACAGGAATTTCTATTGTTTCTCTAATCGACAGCTGTAGTTCTAGTGCTAATGAACTGCACTGATGTTTTCCCTGCTCAGTGACAATACAGTGCTGTAAACTCCACAGTGCACCTCGGTTTACCTCCTCATACACTAATCTCACTTTGTCTCAGAACCAAAACTCATCACACCGTGTTTGGAAAAGTAAATATAGTGTTAATAGTTATTTCACTGCAAGTGTTTTGTCCTGTACCTTCAACATACAGCTCCAGCTCACAGAAAGCAGTTCCTCTCCTCACGTGGGCCTTTAACCGGGCTGCTGCGTTGTCAGCAACTGCTGGGGTCAGCAGCTCCAGGGCCTACCACAGATACAGTGATGTACATTCAGTACGGAGTTTAACAGGCAGAAACAACACAAAAATGAGTTGGGCCAATATCTAATAATTATATTAGTATGTATGTAATCCAACATGATTAGAAGAAGTGACATTTTATTTTACCATGCCTTTCTGGGGTCACTTCTGGACACTGAGACCAGGAGTGAGCTAGACATATGAAATGCACAAGTAAATGCTACTTAACCCTCTAAAATTCAGCAACTGCATGCACTACAATGCATACTGGCTAAATTTTTCTTAGCCCATAGTAGCAGGTCCTGCCCATTTTAACGCAGCTGCTGACAATGAAGGTATTTCCTCAGAACATCAAGAGCGTCCAGCACAATTGCTGACCTGAGAACTATCCTCAATGGCTTTGTGAAGATTTCTCAGCTTCAGATGACACGCTGCTCGGTTAGAAAACAGGGCGGGGATGCGTCTGTTGAGTTTAATGGCCAAATCGTAGGCGTTAACTGCGGCCAGGTAGTTTCCAGTCCTGAAGAATTTACTACGAGAAGGAAACAACAAAGTTACAGCATGATTCCTGTAACCATTAAATACAAAATGACCACCAACCTGCCTCCAATGAAACAATGAGTTTCAGTTGTTTGGGAATAACAATAATTATCTGATTTGTCACAGAAGGAGAGACCCCAAATTTCAGGCAGTGGAGGCCTAGTGGTGAGGACGCTGCCTTTGGGACCTGAAGGTCGCGGGTTCGAGTCCCTGGGCACCACTGAGGTTCCCTTGAGTAAGGTACCGTCCCGCTACACTGCTCCCCGGGCGCTGCTGGTAGCTGCGCGCTGCTCCACGTGTGCATGTGTGATGGGTTAAATGCAGAGGTCACATTTCGTTGTGGTGCTTGAGTGTGTTTCACATTTCCCTGTTTTGGGGTCTCTCTTTCTCACACCCAATCAGCTTTTTCTGTGTGTAAAATTCAGATGGAAACAGAAGCTTAGGAGTAAACACACACCTTAGACCTTAAGGAACTACACACCGATAAGCCAAAACATTAAACCCCCTCCCTAATACTGAGTGTGTCCCTCCTGCTGCTGGAACAGCTCTGACTGTGCTGCACTGAGTGTTGTGACCCCTTTCAGTCAGTCAGCTTTAACATTTTGTGCAACAGAAGCTCCTCTTTGGGATAGGGCCAGATGGGGTAACCATCACTCCCCATATACAAAGTGAACAGTCAGTTCTTGAAGGTTGACCAAAATAAAGAATCTGAGCACAAGGGCCTTATTGTGATGGCTATTAGTCAGAGCATCTCCAAAACGGCAGGTCTTGTTGAGTGTTCCAGGTACGGAGTACTTAGTACCTACCAAAAGTGATCCAAGGAAGGAAAACTGGTGAATCAGCGACAGGGTCATGGGGACCCGAGGCTCACTGATGCATGTGGGGAGTGAAGTCTAACCTGTCTGGTCTGATCCCACAGAAGAGCAACTGTGGTGTAGAAAGTGATGCTGACTCTGATAGAAAGGGGTCAGAACACACAGTGCACTCCAGCAGCATGACGGGTAGAGTTAATGTTATGGCTGATTGGTGAACCTCTGTGGACTGGAGTCTACTGCATGTATTTTAATCTCATGAGGAAAACGTACTCTCCTTTATCCTTCAACCAGTCTGGGTTCTTCTCTTCCTCCTTCAGGTCGTCCAGCTGAGCGAGATCAGCGTTCGCCGCCCGTCTTGCCTCCGCCTGCTTTCTCAGCCACTGTTCACACGTGTACAAACATGCAGTTACCTTTAATTAAACACATACAGTGAAATACCTTCCAGTTCCATTGTTAAACATCTCCCCTCTATTTATAGCAAAAAGAAACACAATGCAATTGAGGGGGGAGTGAAGAAAAGCAGAAATAAGAATTAGCACCTCCTCTTCTTCAGGCACACGGGACTCCCGCAAAGCAGTGGGGAAAACGCGTGGGGTGAAACCGATCTTAATGACGCCGGCTGACCTGGGAGCAGGTGGATCCTTCTGTTTGTTCTTTTTGCCGCTGTTGATCTGACCTAAGAGTGATTCTGTATTAGCATTGATCACAATCAACGAGTCACAAGTCCAGTACAAACCTGAGAGCAAATTATTCCGGGGAAGCATTAAACGAATGAGCATCTTTGAGGGCGGTGGGGTATATTAAGCAGCAAGTGAACAGTCAGTTCTTGTAAATGTGGGGCTGCTAGCGAAAGCCAGGAGAATTACAAACGGCTGCTTTGTCTTAATTTAGATGTGTCTGCAAAAAAAAAAGTGTCCTTCGCGAACCTCTTTGTCAGCTTGCAGTTCCAGCTCCAGACAAACTAAAAAAAAAAAAACATCAGACACTGAAAAAAAATTAACGTTAGTGTTTGTGCTGCTTTCATGTTCACCGAATTTCAAATAATAAGTTAACAAAATGTAAAAAAACTGTTTTTTTTTTTACTTAAAATGCGGTTAACTAAAAATACTGTATAAAGGTAGCCTGAATACTGAAACTTCAAATGTTCAAGCAAACGCGTCTTGTTTGATTCACCTCGCTGAAGATAATCTGAGATCTTAGGCCTGACCATCAGTTTGACAGTGAGCTGATAGTGTGCAGTGCATTATATACTGTATCCATTATGGCCCAGGACACTAAAATACTGAGAACACATCCCCCCGAAACAGCGCTGGTAATTACTTCTTTCACCTTCGGTTCTGCTGGAGTGTTGTGATGCTGTTTTCACACACGCCTTCGCAGGCTCCTTCTGCTGAGAAACGTGTTTATTGTCTCCCGCGGCGGCTCCATTGAGCCTTTGCCGAGTCGCCTCCTTCTCTTTCCAGGCCTCGAGTTCTGCAGTAGCCCTTGCGCACTCTTCGTCCTTCAACCTCTGAACGGTCGCCCGCTCCTCTTCCTCAAGCTGAACACGCATAACCAGTATCACAACATGATTCAAAAACCTATGACAAACTCTGAGTTCTCCACAATGGTAAACATACTGTGTGTATCTGTCTTTACATCCAGCGTTTACAGCTACAGTACCTAAGATATATCCTGTGCACGCAAATACAGTCAGTCTGCTGCTTTTCCATGCTAAGGCTAAAGCTGGGAGAACACATGATGCTTGCTGCAAACCCTGAGCATCCTGAGATCTACCTAGTTAGACAAAATATGAGCTTAACCCATACAGTTCTGTACTGTCACCCCTTACCAACGGGCAGCCAGATAGCCCTGGTGCCAGGGAGCAGTTGGTTGTGTCTTGTTCAGGGGCACTTAGGCCGTGGACGCTCCTGTTGGTTCAGGGAATCGAACCAGTGACCCTTATGTCTCAGACCCGCCTCTCCAACTTTTAGGCCACGCCTGCCCTCTTTTCAAGGTTCGAGTCCCTGGGCACCACTGAGGTTCCCTTGAGCAAGGTCCCATCCCGCTACACTGCTCTCCGGGCGCTGTTGATAGCTGCCTGCTGCTGCACGTGTGTGCGTGTGATGGGTTAAACGCAGAGGTCACGTTTCGTTGTGGTGCTTGAGTGTGTTCACAATGACAAATAGTCACACACGTATAAAAAGTCCTACTTATTTTTAGCTTTAAGTGTAATATATGCAAATTACCCCCATTCTGACTGGCCTTCTATTGCACCTCACTCATAAAGCAGTACCGGAACGTTACGTTCCAAAATATTAGCAATGTTTACAGCTCCTTTGTTTCAAAAGTGAGCGAAAAAGTTTTTTTGTGAATGTTTCATCTTTCAAGGTAAAGAAAAATACTGCAGTGCTCCATCAACAACACAAGAGGTGTCAATGTGGTGGGTAAAGAGATTGCATGATCTTCCAAACCTTCATCATAGTCTCCAGCGTGTACTTCTTCTCCCGCTGAACCTTCGCAGCTCTGGCCTTGGCATTTTCAGCAGCCTTGCTCTGAACTTTGACGATGGCCTCTTCTCGGATCTCTCTTTGTTCAGCTTTGCCTGTAATGTTTGTAAGACGGTATTTTTTTTATCAGTCACATTGAAAAGAAAGACATTTAATCACCTTTAAGTTTGAGGTCTGTGTTGGAAACATTTTTGCTCAATAATGATCTCAACATTTTAAATTCCAAAGATATTCAACCTTTTCTGCAATAAACTTATTTTTCTGTTAAACGTGGTCTCTATAAAGATGGTGTGTTCTCATCTTTTGAGCAGTCAGTCATCCCCACTCACGGTTTTTCACGGTAACCATATTAGGGGGCATGAAGAGAGGACTCTGGCTATGAGAACTCGGGACAAATAGCAATTAAGAGGACACGTATAACTTCTTGCTTCAATTAAAAATGTTTCATAAGCTCCATCTTTCTAAAAGCAGGCTTGCCAGGAGACATTTTCCCATATTTGTGGCAAGGAGTTCAGCCCTGGGCCTTAAACTGCTATCCATGGTATGGCCCCCCAGTGAGGTGGCGGCATTGGTTGCCAAGACAGAAGGATTTCATCTTCATTGGCTCAGTGTCTTATTTTATTCAACTGGAAATCAGCTCCTACATACAGGCACCGGTTGGGGGGATGTGATGGCACATTTAAAGCTTGAGAAACTGAAATGCTTGCCCAGGATCCAGCCAAAGGTTTTACAGAGTCTAGCAGCCGTTTGGACTATTTTGACATGCGAGAGACACTGAAACATAGGACTACTGTGTAATTTCTTAACAATCTCAGTAATAAGTGTAATAACTTGTACTTTTGGTTAATATCTCTTATGAATGCTGCTTATAGTGAATATAGTGAATATGGTCCCATAAGAGAGCTGCTTGGGTTCCATTGCCATAAATGGAAAAATGACAGAGGAGGAAGAAAACCTGAATTAGCAATGTTTCTTCTCGGCAAACCGAGATTCAAAATCACACAAACAACAGTTTGATCACTTTAGCAATGCTGGAGCCTGCATTTTCCTCCAGGAAATATGACAGATTGTAGTGCACAGCTCTATCCCACATTTACACCCATCAGCCAAAACATTAACACCACTGACAGGTGAATTATTTCCTTACAATGGTGCCTGTCAGTGGAGTTGGATATATTAGGCAGCAAATGAACAATCAGTGTGCAGTCTGCAGTAGTTAGTACCTACCAAAAGTGATACAACTGATTAATCGGTGACAGGGGCATGGGCACCCGATGCTCACTGATGCATGTGGGGAGAAAAAGGCTGGCATATATGGTCTGATCCCACAGAAGAGCTACTGTGGTGAAGAAAGTGATGCTGACTCTGATAGAAAGGGGTCAGATCACCCAGTGCAGCACAGTCAGAGCTGTTCCAACAGCAGGAGGGACACACTCAGCGTTAGGCAGGTGGTCTTAATGTTATGACTGACCGGTGTATGGCTCCTGTCAGTAATGGAACGTACCAACGCTTTTGCTGAGCTGCTCCCACAGGCCTTCTTTCTTTTTGGGCAGCGTCAAAACTGCAACGCCGTTCCCAAGTTTCGCCACACTTTTGTCCTCGTCTATGGCCTCGGGGAGGAACGCTTCGAACAAAAACGGAGGGAAACTGACCTGCGGATGAATAAAACAGTGCTGAAGCGGCGCTGTGAGGCTAATACTAATGCTAATGCTAATGCTATCACCTTACCTTGAGGAAAACGTCTGTGCAAAGCACGTCCACTTTGGCAGGTTTCACCCCCTTTAACGGTATGCTGATGTAAACCGTCGTTTCGGTTTGTGTCCATGTGTAATCTTTGACCAGAAGCGGCATGTTGGACAAAAAAACGAGAAAATAAATTAGCTTTAGCTCAAAGTTTGGAGCTTCCCCTGTTGTTTGGTCGTGGTTGCTGTGACGCCGTCTTGGTTGCTAGGGGCGGGGCAAGCGGAGATTAAAGGGGGAATTCTCTTTATACTGACAGTGATGGGAACCAGGGGTCAGTGAACATACACATGTCTTCTGAGGTCATCACACATACAGGGGAATAACTACAGTACTGTGGGGTGGTGTATGTGAGCCACTGTTGGATGCACGATATTAGAATTATACCGGAAAACAATTCATATCTCTTATGCAAATTATGGCATTTTTATTATACAAACCAACAAATGCTTTTCGTTCGTTTTCTCTCCAATCACAGTTTTCTTATGCAAATGAGATTTTTTTCAGGACTTTTCATTAGAACCTCAGTCAACATTTGACATGGAAAGACACATTTTAGGGCAGATATGGGAAATGTGAACTATAAGCATGCAGACACTGAACAGGAGGTTCTCTAAAGGCCTTTACTCATTTTAGCATGCCCTCGACTTTGCCTCAGGGGAATCCGTTCCTCCACTTCGTCATCTGGAGTCAAATTGGAGCTGTTGGAGCAGCGAGGGGCTGGGTGAACATCAGCATCGACTTCAGCAGCTCGTCCAGAAATCACTTCACTGATAAAACTCTCCCAAAAAATCAGACATTCACTTTTTAAACCACAGTAGCTCATGACCCTGTCGCCGGTTCACCTGTTGATCACTTCTGGTACTGACTACTGCACACCTGGACATCAGCTTCAAGTACTGACTGTTCACTTGCTGCCTAATGTATCCCACCCCCCTGACAGGTGCCACTGTACTGAAATAACTAGAGAGCCAATGCTACTCACCTGTCAGTGGTGTTAATGTTATGGCTGATCCGTGTACCAGTGTGTTCCCTACAGAGGTGTGAAGAAAAATCAACGCAGTGTAGTATTGCTGATCAGCACATTTATTGACCAGGGGAACCAAACAACAGATTTTCATACATACACTGATCCAAAAACTGTCTGATCATTCAGTTCTGTGCAATTGCTTAAAAAATTTGTTCTCAAATCTCTTTCAAGTAACAGGCCCTCGTCACTGTCGCCCCAACAACCAGACTCAGAGTAACGCGTTTAGGAAATACAGTCAAATACCCAAGACGATTCAAGAGCTTTTTAGTGCACACGGTCAGTTCCTTTATCATCATCATTATTGTAGGGGCCCTATGTGAGCGTTGCCGGACCGGAGTAACGCACTCACACCTAAAATAAACGCCACACTGAATTAGAAACATGAGAAAAGAAGAATGACGCAGCAAAGCAGAGTGCATACATTAGAACAAGCAAGCTACAATGCTTACCAAGGCTCAACTACACACATTTTCCCCCATTATATCTGCATAATTAAGGGGTCAGGTCATTCACAGTGGGAAATCCACTCTGTTCAGTGAAACTCAGTATTCGCTACAGTGGTGTTGGATGGAACCAGACGTCCGGTTCCTCTACAAGCTCCTCACAGACATGAGCTGGTGATGAAGACGCTGCTCTACCATTGTTCTACCAGAGTTTTGAGAAGATTTTGGGCCTAAAACTAAACCCTGTTCATGGTGGAGGGATACGTCCAGGGCGTTGTGAGGCAAAATAGTCCACCAGTGTGATTTAGTTAATCAACATTACATAGAAACACTGAGAAACGTGGGGGCTTCACTGGGGATGTAGAGACAACATAACGTCGGTGTTGTGGGCGCGACGTCTGGTTCCATTCACCGCCATTGTGAAGGAATCCACGGCTGAAACGTTTCACCCCGAACCCACCCCAGCTCAACCACTGAATTATGCAGCAGTTTTGAAAGATTCCTCTTCAGGGAAACCAACAGTTGTGTTGCTCGCTCTGGTCCTTCAGAAAATATGCTACAATATACAAAAAAAAACGATAATCGCTACATTCAACGCCAAGAGCTAACCATTCCCAAACGGAACTGGTATGCTTTAGTTCTTCACTTGCTGCTTCAATATTGATATAAGGCTTTGGAAATCTGCAAGCGCATGTTCAAAGGCAGCGACTGGAGCACATATTTTACAATCCAGCCTTCTTCATTGGCCTTCACCGTGCTGCTCTGAGCCTCTGACTCGAACAAAGGTCGGCTTCTTTTGGCACACGGTCCTCGCGGCTGGGAAAAAAAACCGCCCAAGTCTCAAACCTGCTTCTCCTGACTTCAGATAATCCAGAGCGTGTTGCCAAAGCACGTAAAGCAGATCTCTGAATGAACCATTGCTCTTCAATCAACTCGCAATCCACCTCGTACCTTAGAGGAGACTGGAAGACAACCTGGCACCCAGGTCAGAACTCATGGTCAAGGTATTTGAAAGACGGACGTTAGCATTGACTTCTACACCAGTTGATGGGTTCAGACAGGCAGGAGAAAGACATGAAGCACGTAAACCCCCCGTCACTGTATTTACGGGGGAGACACAGTTGAAATGGTAGATTTTATAGGGGCTGCATGAACCTGGAGATAAGATATAAAAAGCCTCGCTGTTTTGTTACAAGCGAAAGTTGCAGCAGAGGAGCATGGAGGACAGGAAGATGAGATCTCCCCACAGAAACTGAGGCCAGCAGAAAGGAAACTAACCCCGACTTTCACACTGGGAGAGCGTCTCCATCAAGCGCCAGGCTAGAGAAATGCTGGGCTCATGATGGTTTGGAGAATAGGAAAAATTCCAAGCTCCACCTGGGGAAGTGAGCTGAACGTGGAGTTGGGTCGATTGTTCGGTTTTGGACGCAGTGATTCAATGCCCTGGTTTTACCCGACCTGAGGGTAAAAGAGTGAGCTCTCCCCGTGTTGGGGTGTGTTTCCTCCGGGTTCTCTGGTTTCCTCCCACAGTCCAAAGGTTGATTGGATGCTTTAAATTGCCCGTAGGTGTGAGTGTGTGTGTGAATGGTTGTCTGTCTACGTGTTGCCCTGTGATGGGTGGAGCCTCCTGTCCTGGATGAACCCCGCCTTAGGCCCGCAGTCAGCTGGGATTGGCTCCAGCTTCCCTGCAACCTGGAAGAAGCGATGGATGAATGGATGGATGGATGGTTGGGTGGTTTACTACTGGATGTGACACTTAATATGTGCATTCTTAATATGTAACTGAAGTATCAACAGCACCCAGGCAGCAGTGTAGTGGGATGTTACCTCAAGGGAACCTCAGTGAGACCCGGGTTGGGACTGAAAGCCGGGACCTTCTATCCACAACAGATTCCCATAAACCTGTTTATGCATTCCATGTAAAGACAACGACGACACACTGGATGTTCCCATGGGGATCCATACTGTTTTTCGAATCAATCACACGTTTTGGAAGTTAGAAGTTGGGTTTTCCGAGCTCGCTGTCATCTGGAATGCAGCAAAAACCTCAGCTTTGGGGAAAAAAATTAGCTAGCTGGATAGAAGACTATGTAGCCAGTGAGCTTGAGTGTTGACATAGCACTTGACGTTAGCATTAGGCCCCCAAGTTTGTTTGAGAGACTGCTAAAATTTCATTTCTGAGGTTAAACTTAAGATGTAGATCTTCCGTGTTAGAGAACCACCTAGCCTTCATTGTAGCAGAACACTGACTTCTGCTAATGTTGGCTAGCTAACTTCAAAGCCCTCTTTCACTTTGTTCTAGCCACCTAGTGATAGCTGGTCCAATCCAAGTTCGTAGTGAGTTACTGCCTCAGGTGTCTTGGGGTCTTGTTTGCAAGCGAGGATGAACCATGCCAGGAGGTCAACAGGCGAATCGGGAGGGTGGTGGTGTCAGACCGTTGTGGAGATGAGGGTTGAGCCTGAAGGCAAAGGTCTCAATTTAACAGGTGATCCCAACACCTTGGGATCCCTCAAGGGGAGCTGGTGGAGGTGGCTGGGGAAAGAAACATCTGGGCCAGGCAGCTACCACTGCGACCCAGTCCTGGTTCATGGGCATGAATGAGGGAATAGTGATGTGGGCGTCAACTCGTAACCCATGGATTCCAGGCAGCTTATGAGAAAATTTGGTGGGTAGAGCAGGGCAGGTCAAACGTGACAAAGCATCGTAGCGACTGAGCTATCAATCACGTACAGAATCATTGTGGATCAGGTCGGGTTCGGGTCATTGATCAAGCAGTATTTTGGGTCAAGCAGGTGCAGGTCATAAAAAACTGACACGCACATCACCAGCAGGACCTTGGAAGAAGCCTTAGCTTGGGCAGAAGTTGGCTAGCTAGCTCCTGGTACGTGTTAACTCACCTAACCCTTAAATTCTGAAGGTGACACTTACATCAACCCGAGCAGGGTCACCTACACGTCACTAATCCGCACGACTGCAGCGAGATCCTCCTGCATTAGCAAAAAATGAACAAACATCACACAACATTCACGACTGTCCCTCGCTGTTTGCTGTAGATGGGCCGGGTGCCTCCCGCGTTTTGAGGAGTTGTGCACCTTTCTCTTCCATGCAGCTGTCGCAGCCCCACACAGCGGCCGTCTCGGCCGTCAGCAGGTTGTAGGCCGTCTCCGTCATCCCTGTGCAGACCCTGTGGAACCACTTCTGACAGGAGGCCTCGCACAAAATGGCCTCCTGGTCATCGTTCACTTCGCTGAGGCAGATTCCGCACGGGTATATGGGCTCGGACAAGGAGGCCTTACTCGACCTGCCGGGGTGAACCAAAGGTTTCTTATTGCCCAGAGAAGCACCACTTCGACAGGAAGTCCCAGGTCTCCGGTTCCTCTCAGCAGGTGCTTCAGTGAGTGCCCTCGGCTGAGGGGACTTCTTCAAAGGGTCGGTGCCAGGGTGGATTATACCATTGACCTTCCCCACCCCTCCTTCAGGGCCAGCCGGGATGCTCCCCCTGTTCTTTCCCTTGGGCTCCACCTGGACATCTTGGCCTCCTCCTTCCTCTTCAGAAGTCTGGTTCTGTTTCCTGGGTGACGTGGCACTCCGGCCAGCGTTCCTGTTGTCCTGCTTGGGTGCGGATGTGGGTGTGTTGGACCGGCTAAAGTTGCCAGACGGCTGAGGAAGTCCAGGGCTCATAACCAGGCTGGGTTTGAGGGTTGGTGGTAGATTCCTGGTTCCCTCTGGACCAAACCCTGGACTTGGGCCATCTGGACCACTCTGGTTCTGATTCGCATTGGGGAGGGGCAGCTGGCTCTCTCCAGGACCTGGTCTAAAGGGCTGACCAGGAGGAAGGTGCATGCCGCCATTGTTGTTAAACATGGGCTGATTAGCGAAGGCAGGATTGTCGGGGTGACCATAGTTGAAGCCGGGCGGCCGGTTGAAGCCCATTCCCAATGGGCCCATTGGGTTCTGGGCAAACGGGTGCGGTGGCTGGTTCCGGATCTGGTAAGGCCCCCCGTAAGGGGAGGGCATCCTGTTCTGGATTTGGGGCACCATTCTGGGCGGGCCATAGCCACCAAATCCTGGGTAGGGAGATGGGCCAAAGTAAGGATTGGTGGCGTTCAGCAGCTTCAGAGAGGGAGGCGGAGAGTTGTAGCTGTCGTCAAAAGGATTGGATGCAACCAAGTGGTCAGTGCTGGGGTTCGCTGGAGGAGCATATTCGGACAGTGCCACAAAAGACGGAGCCTGAGGAGACAGAGTCAGTTTGTTAAAGTTACAAGATAAAGCAACAGTTAGGGAGTCGCCCCTGTGACCTGAAGGTCACTGGTTCAAATCCCAGACCAGTACAAGTACCACTGAGGTCCCCAATCACTGCTCCCTGATCGCTGCTTATACACAGATGGGTTAAATGTAGGAGTCACATTTGGTTATGGTTCACTGTGTGCTGTGGTGTGTTCACAATGACAAATAATCACTGACTAATACACCAAAAGCCACATCACCATCACTGCCCCTCACGCTCCTCTGGCATGAGCACGGTCATGTATTGATTGATGGTTGATTTTTTTGGATTAAATGGATATTTTCTAAGTTAAAGAATCGCGATCTCAATAATCAAAATATCTGTAATTATGCCAAATTTGCCATAATCGAGCAGCTCTAATATTAAGTGTGATCATATGCAGTTTGGGATGCAGCCTATGTGGGAATAGGTGTGAATCCTCACAAAAAAAATGAAATATGGGATTTTCCTGCTACTTTTAATGCTGTGAAAGTGAGGATTTGTCATTGTGAACACACCCCATCACACAAAGTGCACAATAAAATGCGACCTCTGCATTTAACCCATCCACACGTGCAGCAGTGGGCAGCTGTCAACAGGGAACAGAGTAGCAGGACGGTACCTTACTCAAGTGAACCTACCACCTTCCAATCATATTGAAGTGTAGTGAAAGTGACTATTTGTCATTGTGAACACACTCAAGCACCACAACGAGACGTGACCTCTGCATTTAACCCATCAC